>CM065595.1:110679377-110706916 GCA_033119425.1 Bufotes viridis
GAACGGTTCCAAAATTGTGTCGGGCGATACTGATCTGCTCCGCCATTATACTGCATTGCCCGATGCTGGGTGTTCTTCATCAAGCGGAATTTCAAAAGCCTCAACTTAAAAGAATAGGTTACCAACAGTGTATAGTGTGTGTGTGCAGGAGCGTAGTAAGCGGGGGACGGGGATTGATCCCCCAGGAAATAGTGCGGGGGACAGGTATGCAAATCCCAGCGGCAGCAGAGGCAATGTGTCGACGGTAGCGGGGCACAGGAGATGAACACTTCCATTGTGGAAACGTTCATCTCCATAGTCATCTGTATCGCCGTCCTCAGGACGTCCTCATATGGAAGAAGAGATTTTGCCACTTGATACTGGGGAGGGGGTGGATGGAAGAAGAGATTTTGGCACCTTGATACTGGGGGGTAGAGGAAGGAGATTTTGCCACTTGATACTGCGGCGAGGGTGGAGAAAGAGATTTTGGCACTTGATACTGGGGGGGTGGAGGAAGAGATTTTGGCACTTGATACTGGGGGGAAGAGATTTTGGCACTGATACTGGGGAGTTGGAGGAAGAGATTTTTGGCACTTGATACTGGGGGAAGAGATTTTGGCGCTTGATACTGGCACATGGGGGTTGGTTGGCATGATACTGGAAAATAGAGGGGGTTGGCACTTGATACTGGCTATTGGAAGGTTTGGCACTTGAACTTGGTACTGGCACATGGGAGGTTTGGCAGTTGTTACTGGCACATGATGATGGGGAGAGGCACTTATTATTGGGGGCACTATTGGGAACCACAGCGGCACAGTATTTGAGGTAGTGGGATGTTTTGTCCAGAAGATGGGAGGATGATGGAAAAGTAGTAAACTAAGATTTTTTTTTTTTGGTAAACTGCAGAGACGAAAAACTGCAGAAAAATGGTGGTCTGGTCTGAAAGGAGAAGACGAGGAAGAGAAGATCTACATCAAAGGAGACGTCACTGAATTTAAGGTATGGAGTGCGATATATGGATGGGGCTGTGGGTGTGGCTTGAGGGTGGGGCGGGGACACAGGGGCCCCATAAGTGCTGTCCCCCCAGATTTTGGGGCTTCCTACGCCATGTGTGTGTGTGTAAAGCATAAAACTGTAAATAAACTCTATTTACCTAGTTGAGAACCAGTCATTCCAGGAAACAAATCTTCAAAACCACATTGATTCATCTGCAACATCTAAAAATGAATATTTTATTAAAATAGGTTTACTACAGTGCTCATTTCACGAAGTTAACTTTAAATATTACCGAAAGTAAAACAATTAGCAGTGTGCAGTTATTTGATAATACCAGCGACGATCACGAAATATACAGAATAACAACGCTAAACCGCTTATGTTTCAATACATTTCTTGCTGCAGGAAAAGACATCTAGGCCTTATACCATACAGATTTCTAGCTCTACTCAAAATATTGTCACATTTGAGTTAAACTGCATAGCGTCGGGTCACGGATGTCTACTTAGAAACACATTTTTACAAATCTGCTAACTCATTTTGTACACACAAAGCACTGAAAACAAATATAAAACAATAAACCATAAAATGATAAACTACTTACATTCAGGGATGATCCGCCACGAGGGTGTGTAAACTTGACCAAGTATCTTGTGAGTCTAGAAATAGACTACTGCTGGTTGATCTGTGCTAATCATAGACTAGAGAGATGCAGCTTATATAACTTGTAACAGGAGACACCCACTAGGGGTGATAGTGATCAAACATACACGCCCCACCCCACCTCCCACCAGAACTCTACACACCGTATTAATTTATTTATCAACGGATTATACCTCTATTGTGTAAAACTTTATATAAAAGCTGTGTTAGTATATACGCTGTAATGGCTTCACTGATATAGCACACACATATGAAATAAACACGCTAAGGGGTCTTCTTCACGGATCTCGATACAATGCTTGTGACGATGCAGCAGCTTGAAAATTTCAATCTATTTGCAAAGATAGATTTTAATCCTAAAGCACCCGGCTTTTTAGTGGCTTGGAGAGTTTATACAGATCTGTTGAAAACAAGGTATAAAAGGCAACTATAGCCACGTGGTTAAACAACCAAGACGGCGTACACGCTGTATAAACCCGTAAGATTTTTTTGTGAGAAATAAGGTCATAGTGGCGACCGATTGACTGTAATGTAAGGCGACCTGTGTGATATGTCAAACTATGCCAAAGAAAATGACAGTATAAAATATATTTTAACCGTGATTGACGTGATTATCAAAATATGCGTGGTGTGTTCCCCTGAAAGATAAGACGGAGCGTCTGTAGCGAAAGCCTTTGAATTGATTTTTCAAGAATGATCACCGTGTACCCAAAAAACTACAGATGGATCGGGGTCGGGAGTTTATGAACAATGCTATGAAGCGGCTTTGTAAAGAACACAATATCCACCATTTCTTTACTCAAACACGGTGAGCCGCTTTAGTGGAACGCTTTAACAGAACGTTAAAAACAAAAATGTGGAAATTTTTAAATAGATGCAATACATTTCGATATATAGATGTTCTAAATACTTTTTGAGACAGCTATAATCATACATACCACAATACAATCCGGTGCAGACCTGTTGACATGACAAAGAAAAATTCTTTAAGAATATGGCGTACCATTTATGGCAAATGTATGAGTCTTAAACCAAGCGAGACCTACTTTAAAAATTGGAGACCATGTCAGAATTAGTCAGTATAAAGGAACTTTTCGCTAAAGGGTATGAGCAGTCTTACACGGAGGAAATTTTCATCGTGCTCGGTGTTAACACAAGATTACAAAAACCTATGTATAAACTCGTATGATTTGGGTAATGATCTAATAGAAGGATCATTTTACAAAGAAGAGTTAAAGAAAGTCCGGTGGATGATGAGTGTGTGTACAGAATGAAAAAAATACTGAGAAAAAGACGTGTGAGGGGTAAAACACATTTTTCGTAGAAGTGGCGTGGCTACCCTGCAAAATTCAATAGCTGGATCGGTGAAGAGCAAATTACTTCTCTATAAGCCATGGAATCTGGGTCCCTTTATATAACGCTGCCTTGTAACGCATCTTCCAAAATTTACACTGAAAATTCAATAGCCGTTTATACAACAAAACTGCATAAAAGCAGCTCATTTGTTGGGTCCATATGATGTCGCTATGACCGGAATTCCAGTATCCGTGATAGCTGGTATACCGTCGGATCGCAAGCTAGCTTCTACTTTAGGGAAAAAAGGTGTCGCGTTAACTGAATACCGCATGGGTTTCAGCCACAATTTGCCACATTCTCTGGTTCAGATACTTTCAGTATCCCTAAGGAGTGACGTTTTTCGTCATCGTTGTCTTCATATGGCGGAAAATTCAAAATAACTTGTTGAATATGGGCAACAAGTGTAAACGGTAGTGGCTGACAGGAAACTTATAAATGGTCCAGAGCTAAGATTTTGTGTGGCTGTCCACAAGAAATATTAAGTTGAAGGTTCCTTCTTGGAAGTTGGGTCCACGGTTTATTGGTCCATATAAGATCACTGCCATTATTAATCCTGTAGCTTTTTGTCTTGAACTTCCTCAGGCTCTGAAAATTCATAATGTGTTTCACAAATCTTTGTTAAAAAGAGATGTTGAACCTTTGAAGTCGTCCCCCTTGCCACCCGCCCCTGTCATGGTGGACGGCAGTTCTGAATTCCAGATCGCCAAGATTATCGACTCTCGAGTTCTCCGTCGATCTCTTCAGTATCTTGTTCATTGGAAGGGTTATGGACCACAGGAGAGGATGTGGTACCGATATCTGACGTGAATGCCAGTTGTTTGGTGAAAGCCTTTCACAGGCCTCATCCGGATAAGGTTGGTCCTTGGTGCCTGGGGAGGGGAGGTCACCCGTTTGTCACGGATGTCCCGAGACATGCGGACGCTCCTGTGACAGGAGATCTGTGAGACTGGCAACACGTGGTTTCGTCTGACATGTTTTCCTTTTGGATCAAATGACGTCTGTGTTGTTTGTGGTGCTTGCCACACCTTCTTTCCTCAGGTGTGGCTATTGTGGTCATTTTACCTTCTCTATTTATTGTTTCTCCCACTATGCTTTGCGGTTTATAGCTTCTGTTGGACTTGTGGTTTGCCTGTGTTCCGTTCTCGGCTGAGTTCCTGGTGCTACCAAAGCTTCATTGAAGTTAAGTGTTTTCTTCCCCTTGTTGTATTTTGTTTATATATGTGTGTGTTGCCTTTCTCTGTTGTTTGTCATTAGACCTGAGGGAGACTCCTTTTCGTCCTTCCCTTTGAAGGAACAGGTTGAATCAGTCCTGACATTAGTTCCAGGGTCCTATAGGGTGAGACAGGATTCTAGGTATCCGGTGCATGAACTTGCCTACCTTTGGGGCCTGTTCATACTAGTAGTCTGTCAGGGTTTTCTCTAGAAGGTGTCCATTTTCCTTCCCTAGTTTCCAGGCCTTATTCGGTATCCCCTTTTCCCTCCTATGCTTGGTGTGGTGTTTTCTCCCACACGAGCAGACAGTGGCCCTGGAAAAATACTAAAGTGGCCCCATTTTGTAGTCTGGTCAAAGTTGATGGAAGGAAGGATAAGCAATACCATATTATGGCACATTATACCACCCTAGCAGAGCTAAATACCACAGTCATAACAAAAATACGCGCTAGCAGCACAAAACACATCCCCAAAACTTCCACTGGCCAGCCATGAGGGAGGACTCAGGCGGCCCCGGCATCGGCCCACCAGGAAAGTTCCTGTAAGGTCTATGGCCAATCCGTCCTTGCTTGGAGTCATATCCTACTAGTGATTGACAGCTATCTGTTTGAATGCTCACACAGGAAAGGTTCACAGTCACTGGTGGGACTGCTGGCATGGCTTCTAAGCCCTTATGAGCAGTGATTTCCATCCAAGTTATTCTGAAGCTTTTACCACATAACTATATACAATATACATTAACAGTCTCCTCAGCACCTTTTTCTGTTTACAAATGATGACAGTAGATTGGACATTGACACAAAGCCTACCTGGATAGTATATCCTCTGGGTTGCCATGAAGCGGAGGTCAGCGTCTCTAGTGTGGAATCCATGGGGCAATGGGTAGAAACTTGTTCATGGTAGCAAAAGTCGGAGATAAAATTTGTAGTCCATCAAGTAAAAGGTGAGGCTGGCAGAGCTCATACAATACCATAATCCTCGTAGGATTTTTAGTACTGAACTGACTGTTGTCAGATAACATAATAGAGTCAGTAAAGACAGCGAAACTTATCATCCTGTCAGCAGCAGCAGCCATAGTGAAAGGTGAATGTGATGATAGCATTTTCATGGTGGTAGGTCTACTGTGAGGTCTTTACTAAGGAGGAGTCTGTATTGGTTTCAGTATTACAGGGATAGTTTTCTCTGGTCCTGTATTAATTGGGAGTCTGGTCTGAAATCTGGTTTAGTTCAGGGACTCAGGAGGGTCTGTATTTATTTAAATGGTCTGTGATCTGTATTCATGTTGAGGTGTGATGAAGGTGGCCAGAGTCACACAGCTGCAGTGTAAAAGTCAAGAAGGAGGGAGAGAGCAGCACTGGGACCACTGATAAGACAAGGGCGGATTTAGAAATTCCAGAAATAAGAAACTCAAGGGGAGAAGTGGAGTAGAGTCTGCAGCTGCACTGCCTCCTTCTGATGCAGCCACGAGACCCCAGGCCACCTCCTCTGCCACCAAAGGGTTCCATTGTTGAAAGTGTACAGGCTTGTGATTGATGTCCATTGGTGGGTGGGAAATGAGTAATGGGCAATGTATCCAGTGAGATACGCTGCTTCATTGATGGAAATGTAATAGTGACTAGAACTTTCCTCTTAGACACTGCTGTTGTGAATATTATTATTGTGATTACTCCTGAGCAGTCCCACCCATTTAGGCCACGTTTATTTTTGTGATTCTTGTGTTACTCTGACCCTCATTTTGCAGAACATCTTTGCTGGGTGACTGAAGAAGGAAAAGTCAGCAAACTGCAGCTTTCTCGTGTATCAGCAACATCAGTTCATTGCTCCAGCTAAAGAACAAGACTTGTTAGTAAGTGTTTTTACTCTGTTATAATCTGTTGGTATTTAAAGGGCATCTGTCAGCAGATTTGTACCTATGAAACTGGCTGACCTGTTACATGGTCCTTGGCAGCTAAGAGGCATCTGTGTTGGTCCCATGTTTATATGTGCCCACATTGCTGAGAAAAATGATGTTTTATAATATGCATACTAGCCTCTAGAACGAGCGGGGGCATTGCCGTTACATCTAGACCAGGGATCAGCAACCTCCGGCCTCCAGCTGTTCTGAAACTACAACTCCCAGAATCCTTCTTTCACTTCCCTGGGAGTTACAAATACAGCCAGTAAGTGTGCATGCTGGGAGTTGTAGTTTCACAGCAGCTACAGTGCCGGAGTTGCTGCTCCCTGATCTAAAGCTCTGCTTTCTCTGTGGCTCCTGTCCCCTCTGCACTTTAATTGACAGGGCCAGGCAGCGTAAACATTATCATACCTGGTCAGTTATATAATATTTAATTATATAGCGCTACCATATTCAGCAGCGCTTTAGAAATTCATAGGGTTCATGTACAAAACAAAAGTAGCTTAGCTAAAATACAAACACTAGGAGTCAGGGCCCTGCTCGGAAGAGCTTACAATCCATGAGGAATTGGGGGTGACACATAAGGTAGTTGATTGTGATAAGTAGGATTTGAGCTATCATTAGACTGAAAGGAGTGGTGTCGGACGATCTGCTTCGGGTTTGGGACTGTTAGGAGGATCGAGTTCAGGCCAGAGGAATTTGTGGGAGAGAAGTTTAATTGGTGAAAAGGTTTTTTAGGTGGCTTGATAAGCCTGCCTGAGGAGATGTGTTTTTAAGGCACATTTGAAGGTAGAGAAGTTGTGAATTGACCTAATATTCCAGGGCAGAGTATTCCAGAGAGTAGGTGCAGCCAGTGGCGTGCCTAGGGTGTTTGGCACTCGGGCGTGTCCTTTTCTGGCTCCCCCCTCCCGAATACTTGACCACATACCTCTTACATCCAGGGACATCTCCTGTCATGTAGACCTTCTCTTCCTCTTCTCCTCCATTAGACGGCCATGACAAATTCTTTCCAGCCGCATCTCGTCTCTACAGATTTTGTAATACAGACACGTTAGATTTCTCAGTTTCTTCCATCCTGGTGTCCCCACAGTGTCATCCTGCTGCCACCCCTAATACTGTGCCCGTGGTGCTCCCCAATGTCCCAGGTACTATACTGCTGAAAAAATAGTGACCCCAGTAGACATAATTGGGGTCATTTATCAAACTAGTGTAAAGTCGAACTGGATTTCCAAAAGAGCTGTCAAATATGAATGGTGGAATCTGATTGGCTGCTATCAGCAACTAAGCCAGTTCTAGTTTACACCAGTTTGATGAATTACCCCAAATGTCCCTATAGTGTCTACAGCAGCTATAATGTCCCCTAGAGTGCCCCCAGTAATAATAACACCCTATATTGTACTCCAGGCAATAATCCCTGTATAGTGTCCCCAAAATAATAGATTTGCCCCTACAGTGCTTTCCCAATAGCAACGCCCTCATGCTGCCCCCATATAGTAATTTCCCCCACACTGTAATTTGCCCCCAGACAGTAATTTCCCACACTGCCCTCATACAGTAGTGTCCCCCACACTGCCCCCACACAGTAATTTCTCCCACACTGCCCCCATTCAGTAGTGTTCCCCACACTGCCCCCATACAGTAATTTCTCCCACACAGTAATACCCCCACCCCCACTGCCCCATACAGTAGTGTCCCCCCACACAGTAATTTCCCCACACTGCCCCCATACAGTAATTTCTCCCACACTGCCCCCATTCAGTAGTGTTCCCCACACTGCCCCCATACAGTAATTTCCCCACACTGCCCCCACACAGTAATACCCCCACCCCACTGCCCCATACAGTAGTGTCCCCCACACAGTAATTTCCCCACACTGCCCCCATACAGTAGTGTCCCCATACAGTAATTTGCCCCACACTGCCCCATACAGTAGTGTCCCCCACACTGCCCCCATACAGTAGTGTCCCCACACTGCCCCCTACAGTAGTTTCCCCACACAGTAGTGTCCCCCACACAATAGTTTCCTCCACACAGTAGTTTCCCCCACACAGTAGTGTACCCCACACTGCCCGCCACACAGTAGTGTACCCCACACTGCCCCCACAAAGTAGTGTACCCCCACAATGCCCCTCACACAGTAGTGTCCCACACAGTAATTTCCCCACACTTCCCATATAGTAAAATTACTATATGGGGCAGTGTGGGAAATTACTGTGTGAGGGAAACTACTGTGTCTGAGCAGTGTGGCCCCACACAGTAGTTTGCCCCATATTGCCCCCATTTAGTAATTTCCCGCCCCACATAGTAATCCCTCCCATAATTATTGCCCCCACACAGTATCCCACCATAAAAATTTCCCCACATGTCCTCCTATGTCCCCAAAGTTACTTGGCACATAAAAAAATAATAATAAAAGATAAAAACTCACCAATGTCCAGGCGCTTGCTCGCAGAGGAAGGCGCACACACTTTACTGTGCTGCTGCGTCCCAGGCACAGGCGCGCACAATAAGGTCATCACGCATGCCTGCGCGCCAGGATTTCCAGTATGTGGGCGTCAGCACTATCAGCAATGAGCGCTTCCATCTGTTTTGATGGAAGCGCTCATTGCTCTCTGGCACCCCCTGAGGGCCGGCACTGGGTGCAGCTCGAGAAAAGTCTTGAAGATGGGAGTGAGAGAAATTAATTATGGAGGATATTAATCTTAGGTCGTTAACAGAACGGAGAGCATAAGTAGGTTGGTAGACGGAAATGAGGAAGAGATTATGGAGGTGCAGCACTGTGGAGAGCTTTGTGGGTGAGGGTGAGAAGTTTGAACTGTATTCCTGTGGTGGATGGGCAACCAGTAAAGTGACTGGCACAGACTAGAGGCATCAGTGTAGCAGTTGGATAGATAGATGAGCCTGGCTGAAGCATTTTAGGACAGACTGAAGGAGGAGAGTGCGTCCCTGTGTGTCTGTCCCTGTCACCATTACCATGCCCACAGAAGATGGAGGAGGAGTCAGCGCCGTCACCATGGAGTCCGTGGGAGAGACACAGGGAGGCACACTAAGGTTGTAGGTAACACTACCACATGATCTACACTAGTGTTATCTGTGATTTTACATAGGACTGCAGGTAATACTAACACATTATCAGCACCTGTGTTATCTGTGGTTTTACAATGGACTGCAGGTAACACTACCACATTATCAGCACTTGTGTTATTTGTGGTTTTTACATAGGACTACAGGGAACACTACCAAATTATCACTGCTAGTGTTATCTGTGGTTTTACTTAGACTGCATGTAACACTACCACATTTTCTGTACTCAGCTAGCCATCACTATGTTATCTGTGTTGTTACATAGGACTGCAGGTAATATCTACTATATTATCTGTACTCAGAGAGTTATCACTGTGTAAGGGGACCACTGACTCTTTATCACCCAATGAACCTGGAGCCGGCCCTGCTCTTTTATATCTGATTTCGCTGATGTATTTTTTGAAAGTGGATGCTGGGCTTTACCTCCTATCGGGAATATGATTGTCCTATCAACCTTATTCCCAGAGCTAAGTTGCCCAAATCTAGGTTGTATAACCTTTCTGGACATGAAAGAAACGACCATGAGAGAGTATATTACTGAGAGTTTGGCTAAAGGAAACATAAGACCTTCCAAATCTCCAGTGGAAGCAGGGTTTTTCTTTGTTAAAAAAATGACGGAACTCTTAGGCCATGTCTGGATTTCCGTGAGCTCAATCTGGATTACTGTCCGTGATCCTTACCCCCTTCCTTTGATTCCTGATTTGTTTAACCAGATTGTTGGTGCCAGGGGCGTTTTCCAAGTTGGACTTAAGAGGGGCATATAATCTGGTCAGGATCAGAAGTAAGGGGATAAATGGACGACGGTTTTTAATACCCCAGAGGGTCACTTTGAGAACCTGTTTTACAGCATTTTGTGAATGACATTTTTCATCACCTGGTGGGAAGGTTTATTGTCGTAGTATTTGGATGACATACTAATTTATTCTGCAGATGTGAAGACTCATCAGGATCACGTTAGACAGGTGTTACAGATCCTAAGAGATAACAAATTGTACGCAAAATTAGAGAAGTGTGTTTTTGCTGTACATCAGGTGCAATTTTTGTGCTACCTGCTGTCATCTTGAGGTTTTCGAATGGATCGAGAGAAAGTCCGTGCTGTATTGGACTGGGATCGACCCAAAATCTGAAGGCTCTTATGCGGTTTTTGAGGTAAACTAACTATTACCGAAAATTTATTCAGAACTAAATGCTCTGAGGTGGAGGTAGTCACCTGGTAAATGGCGCCCATGTGCATTTTTCTACAAAACAACTCTCTGGCGCAGAGAGAAATTACGATGTAAAACCATTAAGTTGGCTTTAAGGAATGGCATCATTGGTTAGAAGGGGCGATTCATCTGATAACGGTGTTCACAGAACACAAAAATCTGGTTTACCTGGAGATTTAACTTTTATTGTTACTTATCGTCCTGGGTTAAGAACGTCCAAGGCAGATGCCTTGTCACGTAGTTTTCCTGGAGGTGGTGATTTTGAAAATCCAAGTCCAATACCGTCGGGGAGGGGTGATATCCGCTCTATATTCTGACCAAGAGATAAAGGTGTTAGAGGCTCAGGGAGATGCACCAGAGTCTTGCTCTCTTGGAAATTGTTTGTTTTATCAGAATTGCATCAAGAGGTGTTTGAGGAACGTCACTTTACGGTTCTTCTGGGACACCTGGGAGTAGATCCACTGCCGACCTCATCTCTCGCTAGATTCTGGTGGCCGAGGTTCGTAAGTGTGTTGAGGACTATGTGTTGGCCTGTAGTATTTGTGCACGCGCTAAGATGACACATACTCGACCTTCTGGATCTCTACTTCTGTTGCCCATACCGTCCAGACCATGGACTCACTTGTCTATGGGTTTTATTACTGATCTGCCTAATTTGTCTGGAAAGACAGTTATTCTGGTGGTAGTTGATCATTTTAGTAAAATGGTGCACTTTATAGCATTGCCTGGCCTACCTAATACTAAAACACTTGTGAAAGTGTTTGTTGACAACATTGTGAAAGTTCATGGCATTCCCTCTGACGTGGTCTCGGATCGTGGGACTTAGTTTGTGTCCAGATTCTGGAAGACATTCTGTACTCGGCTGGGGGTATAACTGTCCTTTTTCTTCTGCTTTTCATCCTCAGACGAATGGACAGACGGAGCGCACTAATCAGAGTCTGGAGACTTACTTAAGATGTTTTGTCTCTGAGAACCAGTTGGGATGTTCCTCTTTTTGTCTTTGGCAGAGTTTGCCATAAACAATCGTAGACAGGAGTTCACTGGTAAGTCGGCGTTTTTGGGGCATATGGGTTTCAACTTTAATTTGGCACATTCTCTGGTTCGGATACTTCCTGTATCCCTGAGGAGTATAGTTTTTCTTCATCATTGTCTTCTATATGGCGAAATTCAAAATAACTTGATGAATATGGGCAACAAGTGTAAACGTGTGGCTGACAGGAAACTTATGAATGGTCCGGACCTAAGTATGGGTGATTTTGTGTGGCTGTCCACAAGAAATATTAAGTTGAAGGTTCCTTCTTGGAGCTTGGGTCCAAGGTTTATTGGTCCATATAAAACTATTGCCATTATTAATCCTGTAGCTTCTCAGTCTTGAACTTCCTCAGGCTCTAAAAATTTGCTAAGAGATATGTTGAACTGGAGTCGTCCCCCTTACCACCCGCTCCCGTCATGGTGGACGGCAGTTTGGAATTCCAGATCACCAAGATTATTGACTCTCGAGTTCTCTGTAGATCTCTTCAGTATCTTGTTCTTTGGAAGGGTTATGGACCAGAGGAGAGGATGTGGGTACCGACATCTGACGTGAATGCCAGTTGTTTGATGAAAGCCTTTCACAGGCCTCATCCGGATAAGGTTGGTCCTGAGTGCCTGGGGGGGAGGGGGGTACTGACAGGGACGTACCGAGACATACGGACGTTCATGCTACAGGTGGCAGGAGATCTGTGAGACTGGCAACACATGGTTTGATCTGACATGTTTTCCTTTTGTATCAAATGACATCTGTGTTGTTTCTGGTGCTTGCCACACCTTCTTTCCCCAGGTGTGGCTATTCTGATCATTTTACCTTCTCTATTTATTGTTATTTCTCTCACTATGCTATGTGGTTTATAGCTTCTGTTGGACTTGTGGCTAGCTTGTGCTTGGTTCTCGGCTGAGTTCCTTGTGCTACCAAAGTTTCATTAAAGATAAGTTTCTCCGTTCCCTTTTGTATTTTGTTTTGATATATTTCTGTGTTGCCTTATCCTGTTGCTTGTCATTAGGCCTGAGGGAGACTCCTGTTTGTCCTTCCCTTTGGTAGAACAGGTTGACCCAGTCCTCACATTAGTTCCAGGGTCCTATAGGGTGAAATAGGACTCTAGATATACGGTGTATGGACTTGCCTACATACCTTTGGGGCCTGTTCATACTGGTAGTCTGTCAGGACTGGAGTTAGGATTTTCTCTAGGACATGTCCATATTCCTTTCCTAGTTTCCAGGCCTTATTCCGGTATCCCCCTTTCCCTCCTATGCTCGGTGTGGTGTTTTCCTTCCCACACAAGAGCGTGACAGTGGCCCTGGAAAAATACTAAGAGTGGACCCATTTTGTAGTCGGGTCAAAGTTGATGGAAGGACAGGACTATGCAATACCATATTATGGCACATTATACCACCCTAGCAGAGCCAAATACCACAGTCCATCACAAAATACTGCCGCCAGCAGCACAAAAATACATCCCCAAAACTTCCACTGGCTGGCTGTGAGACAGACTCAGGCGGCCCTCTGGGCATCAGCCCACTGGGAAATTTCCCTGTAAGGTCTATGGCCAATCCGTCCCTGCTTGGAGTCATGTCCTACTAGTGATTGACAACTCTCTGTTTGAATGCTCATACAGGTAAAGGTTCACAGTCACTGGTGGGACTGCTGGCATTATGAGTAGGGATGAGCGAACCCAAACTGTATAGTTCGGGTTCATACCGAATTCTACGGGTGTTCAGGACACGGACCCATGACCTACTAATGGCATAGCTGTGATTTGCCAAGTGCAGCATGTGACCCAGCCTCTATTTAAGCTGGAGCTCACGTGGCGCCCGCACGTCACTCTGCTCTGATTAGTGTAGGGATAGGACGCAGCTGCTGTGAGGGCGAGATTAGGCAGGGAAAACTCAGCAAAAACACCTAATGAAGTGATCGATCTACAGCTGTGAATCATTCAACTTCTGCTAGTTAATTGCTCACTGGTTTTTAGGCTGCACAGAGCATTTTTCTGTAACTTTTTTCTGGGGTGATCGGCGGCCATCAATCCATCATATACTATTTTTTTTTTTTTTTTTGCTATACCTACATCGGGGCTTTGTGCTTATTGTCACCCCTAGAAACTCAGGATAGCAATTTCTATATTTTATTTTATTGAGGGGTTAAATTCAATTGCCAAAATAGCAATCCCTAAATCTGGTGTCCCAGCAGCTGGCTGGCAAAGTTTAATAGTGTCCGGCAAAGGATATATTTTGTTCTGGGGTGAAATTCAATTGCCAAAATAGCAATACCATAAATCTAGTGGTTTCAGCTGTGGCTGGCCAAGTTTAATAGTGTCCGTCAAAGGATATATTATTTTCTGGGGTGAAATTCAGTTGCCAAAATAGAAATACCGTAAATCTGGTGTTCACAGCTGTGACTGGACAAGTATCATAGTGTCCGCCAAAGGATATATTATTGTTCTGGGTGAAATTCAATTGCCAAAATAGCAATACCCTAAATCAGTGGTTTCTGCTGTGGTAGGACAAGTTTAATAGTGTCCGTCAAAGGATAGCTTTTGTTCTGGGGTGAAATTCAATTGCCAAAATAGCAATACCGTGAATCTGGTGTTCCAGCTGTGACTGGACAAGTTTCATCAGTGTCCGTCAAAGGATATATTATTGTTCTGGAGTGAAATTCAATTGCCAAAATAGCAATACCATAAATCAGTGGTTTCAGCTGTGGCTAGCCAAGTTTAATAGTGTCTGGCAAAGGGTAGATTTTGTTCTGGGGTGAAATTCAGTTGCCAAAATAGAAATACCCTGAATCTGGTGTCCCAGCAGTGGCTGGCCAAGTGTTAATAGTGTCCGTCAAAGGATATATTTTGTTCTGGGGTGAAATTCAATTGACAAAATAGCAATACCCTGAATCAGTGGTGTCACAGCTGTGGCTGGCCAAGTTTAATACTGTCCGCAAAGTATAGATTTTAAATTGTTGGGTGAAATATTACCATTTTTGCCAGGTACAAACCCCTGCACTGCATAACTGACAAGGAACTTACAATTGGCGGTTACATTCTTGCATGAAATAAAGCCTTTTGGGCTGTGGCCAAAGGTAGTCGCCAATAACAGTTTTTTTATTTTAAATTTTTAAATAAGTTAGTGTAGACCCCAAAAACATTGGGAAAATATAAAAATAAAACAAAGTGTAAGTGCACGGTAGTATAACAGTGGTTGGGTGAGGCCGGTATACATGTCTATTCTGCATAAGGTACAAAAGGTCCTGTGGGATCCATGCCTGGTTCTTTTTTGACCTTATGGGACACAGGACGACCGCATCGTCCTGTGTCCTGTCTCTAAAGATGGCTCCCGCTCCTGCCCCATGGGGTGCATTAGCCTTGGGTGTCCGCATGGTTCCTGTAGCAGACACTGCGGCAAATGTCCGCGACCGGCAGCGATGCCGATCGCGACATTTAACCCCTTAGATGCCGTGGTCAATCCTGACCACGGCATCTGAGTGCGCATAAACAGAAAGTTTTACTAGTTTGCGCTCCGGCTCCCTGTAGGGAGATCGGAGGAGCCGGAGCACGCTGTAGTAGCCTGGGTTTCTATGAATGAAACCCAGGCTGCTCTGTAGTATTTCCTATGGAGCCTTGCCTGTAATAGGCTTTATAGGAAATATGCGATTTTTTCATATATTCCAATGCTATTGCATTGGAATGTATGAAAATCGCAATCAGATGATTGTAGTTATAGTTCCCTATGGGAACTATATAAAAGTGTAAAAAAATAAATAAAGTTAAAAAAAAAAAAAAAAAAGGTAAAAGTTAAAAATAAAAAATTAAAAATACACATCGTGGGTGTCGAATGTGAGAAAACGCCCATACTATGAAAAATATAAAAATATTTCCCATACGTACAAACAGCAAAACGGAAAAGCGCCCAAATGGCGGATTCGCCATTTT
This sequence comes from Bufotes viridis, assembly GCA_033119425.1. Taxonomy (NCBI): domain Eukaryota; kingdom Metazoa; phylum Chordata; class Amphibia; order Anura; family Bufonidae; genus Bufotes; species Bufotes viridis. The sequence continues at coordinate 110,694,722 of CM065595.1, forward strand.
TGGTCGTTTCATTTTCCACATAAAATTACATAAAAGGTGATCAAAAAGTCATACACACCCCAAAATGGTATCAATAAAAAGATAAGATTATGACGCAAAAATGAGCCCCCATACAGCTCTGTACATATAATTACAAAAAAGTTATAGGGGTCAAAACATGGTGACAAAAAGTAAAACTGATTTTTCACCACTTTTGAATTTTTTTTTCACTATCAAAACGCAAGAAAACCTATACATATAGGGTATCGCCGGATTCGTACTGACCTGTAGAGTAAAAGTAACCGGTCAGTTTTATCGCACATTGAACGTCGGAATTTAAAAACCTCAAAACTGTGGTGGAATTGCTTTTTTGCAATTTCACCCCATTTGGAATTTTTTCCCGCTTCCCACTACATCATATGCAATATTAAATGGTGGCGTTGGAAAATTACAACTTGTCCCGCAAAAACAAGCCCTCATATGGCTATGTGAACCGAAAAATAAAAAGTTATGGCTCTGGGAAGGCAGGAGCGCAAAAACTGAAAACTCAGGAAAATAAACCCTTAAGGGGTTTATAAACGAAAGCTTGCCCACGTTGTCTGCGGACAGACTGGCTGCGCTTGTCTGTGATAATACCACCAGCCATGCTAAGCACACGTTCAGACAATACAGTGGCTGCAGGGTAGGCCAGCACCTCCAAGGCGTAAAGGGCAACCTCAGGACATGTGCCCAATTTGATGACCCAGAAGTTGAATGGGGCAGACCCAGTGGCGTAGCTAGAAATGATTGGGCACTCACAGCAAATTTTTTGAATGGGGCCCCTCCCTCAGTAATTTTGTGTAAACCCCTTCCTTTCATGCCACTATGCCTGTGGCTACTAAAGATCGCTCTTTCAGACCAGGCCCAGCAGCTGTTCCATTCGCTTTCTACACTGTCTATACTGCCACTGTATATGATTTCATTGTATAATACTGTTAGTCCTCCTCCCTCCTGGATGGGCCCTTTCTAGGTCACGGCCCCAAAGCAGTTGCTTCCCCTGCAGCTATTCCCTAGGCAGACCCATCAGTCAGAACGTGTACTGTTCCACCATGTTGCTGAAATGCTGCTTCCTGCTAAGATGTTTCAGATCTGCTGGTGGTGCAGGTTGTTGTGGCGTGATGACAAAGCTTTTCCACATTTTGCCCATGCTAACCCTGCCTTCTGAGGTGTTGGTGGTGACCCAGCTGCATTGGGAAATTATTCCTCCTCCTCCTCTGCCTTCACCTTGTGCTTCCACTGAGTCCCCAGTGTCAGGTGTGAATGCGATCAGCAGCGTGTCTACTAGCGGGCTCATCTTCCTATTACATTCCAGTGAGGGAATTACGGACGGCACGTTGTCCTTGTAACGTGGATGCAGCAGGGTGGCCACCCAGTAATCAGCAAAAGTTAGAATGTGGCAGTAACTGGGCGGTTGCTACGCAGGCACTGCAGCATGTAGTTGCTCATGTCTGCCAGGCTGCTCAGAGGCAAGGACAAGCTATCCTCTTTGAGGGAGGTATATCGTCTGTGTCCTCTGTATCCCCAGCGTTCTTCCTACTCCTCTTCCTCATCCTCCAGAACTGTGCCCTGGATGAACAATTCTGTTCCAGGCCAGGGCCTATGTTGGTGCAGATACCCACCCTCCGAGCCACTTGTATTTGGTTGGCCTTAAGTTAAGAATAAGGCGTGTATATAGTTTTGTTTCTTTATATGGTTAGTTTAGCTGCCTTATAGTTATTTTAATATGTTTTTAAGTAAACTTGTAAATAGTTTGTTAATGGTTTGAGTGAAAGGGTGTTGAGTGTGTAGGTGTGAGGCTGTTTTGGTTTATTTTCCATCTGCTTTCTACACTGTCTATTCTCATTGTATAATACTGTTGAGGGGGCCTGACACAGTCTTTTAGTCCTCCTCCTCCTCGATGGGCCCCTTCTGGTCAGGGACCCAAAACAGTGTGCTTCCCACGCTTCCCTGTAGCTACGCCCCTGGGCAAACCCATCAGTCAGTACGTGTACTCTTCCACCATGTTGCTGAAATGCTGCCTCCAGCTAAAACCTTTCAAGATCTGCTGGTGGTGCAGGTTGTTGTGGCGTGAGGAGAAAGCTTTCCCACATTTCGCCAATGCTAACCCAGCCTTCTGAGGTGCTGATGGTGACCCAGCTGCCCGTGAGCTGGCTTGGGTGCCACCCTGGTGAGAACACGGTTCCTCCTCATCCTACTTATCCTCCTCATCCTCCAGAACTGTGCCCTGGCTGGACAATTGTGTTCCAGGCCAGGACTATGTTGGTGCAGGAACCCACCCTTCGAGCCACTTGTACTGGCTGGCCTTAAGTTAAGGATAAGGCATGTATATAGTTTTTTTGGTTTATATAGTAAGTTTAGCTGCATTATAGTTATTTTTAATATGTTTTTAAGAAAATTTGTAAATAGTTTGTTAATGGTTTGAGTGAAAAGGGGGTGTTGTGTGTGTTCGATTAACTGAATTGATTTTCACTGTCTGGTGTTTAGGAATTTCTGCACCCCAAATTCAGCACATGTGGCAGGAATGGGATGTGCGTCAAACCGGCTAGGCCCAGACCTGCTAGTATATTTTACCCATTAGCGCACAACACAAGGCCGGGCTGAGGCTCAGTGGCACCAACCAATGGTCGGCCTGTTGTTCCATGCCTGTCCACAGCTCCTGCGCGGTGCGGGTTTGTCCCACAAACACACAAGTTTTAAAACAACCTGCTGTCGTTTCCCCCTGGCTGTGCTGCTGTGGGTGGTGAAGGTGTTACGCTGAGTGGATGAGGAGGAAGGTAGGGAGGAGGAAGCCGAGTAGGAGGAGGAGGTAACAGGATACAAAGAGAAAGGCCCAGCAATCCTCGGGGGCGGAAGGACATTCGCAAAAATGCTATCCGCCTTTGGGCCAGCCGCTACATTTACCCACTGTGTTGTTGGTTACGTGGACGTTGCCACAGATAGCGTTGCGCAGTGCACACTGATTTTGTCCGCCACTTGGTTGTGCAGGGAAGGATGGCTCGCCTGCAAAAGTAGCGGCGGCTGGGATACACGTACTGTGGGATAGCCACCGCCATAAGGTTTTTAAAACTGTCCACCAGACAGAATGACAGCATTTCAAAGGACCAGGAAGTTTGAAATAAGGCATTCAGAGCCATGGGTAGGGAGGTACTTCCTCTTTCTATTTCTTTTTCTCTCCAGTGTTTGGGAGATGGACAGCTGATAGCTGAACACTTCCATGGGATTTGGTGGAGATGCTTGGTGACAATGACAGATGTGGTGGCGTTGCTGCCACATCCTCTGTTTAGCTGGGTGACAGGTGCCACTGTCACTCACTTGGAGCTCAAGTTTAGAATGTTTATTTATTATTTTTCTGTATTTTATTTTATTTTAACCACCTCCCGTCACGCTAACGCCCGAAAGGCGTACGGTAGATGCTTCTCTCAGGACTCGATCACGCCTATCGGCGTCCTCCCGTGAGACCCGAGATTTCATGTGTGCTGTGCGCGTTTACTGCAGCCCGACAGGTTAGAACTTAGTCTACAGCCCGCCAGCACTGATCGTGCGCTGGCAGGTTGTAGATGTCAGTAAATCGCATCCAAATCGCATATGAGACGCTGTTTTTTTTTTTTTAAAAGTATTTATTTATGCAGTTTTAAGGTCATAACAAAACATTAGACAAGACCAAACCACAATACGTACAGGCTCATCTCAGTACATTAGAAGAATTACAGTATAAAATTCCAATAAACAGGAAGCACTTTTCAGCTAGTACAAAACATACTGTAGCATATTCCAATGATCAAGCGATATCCTCCACATACATGTATGACTGAGAGAACACACTCACACACGCATTCACTCACTCTGCAGTCCCAAGATCACCCCCCTTTCCAATCCAGGAGTCTCAAGTGGTCGCCTGTGCCTGAATCCAAAGCCCCCAAATAAGATCAAATCGACCCGGAACCCCTCTGGCTGCGTACGTCAATTTGTAAAACTGGAGGTCTGCATTAATCAGTTGCACCCAGGAGTCCAAGGAAGGAGCCTTGGGAGGCTTCCAGTGTAAAAGGATAGTTTTCCGCCCATAAAACATGAGCAGGCGCAAAAGCATCCTTCCATATTTAGATGGATCCGCATCACGCACCAATCCCAGCAAACACACTGATGGAGACAGAATCCCTGGGAGACCTAGCTTGGACACAATAAAATCACATATTCTCTGCCAGAAGTATTGTACAATTGGGCATTCCCAGACCATATGGAAAAAAGTGCCCCCTCCCCGCATCTGGTACAGAAGGGGTCCGGAGAGTTGACACATACGGTACAACCGAACCGGGGTAAGATACACCCTATGCATCCACTTCAACTGAATTACCTGGTCCCTCGCACTTATCACAGATGATTTCCACGCCACCGACAGTTCCTCCAAGTGCGCCGCTTCCAGCTCCGGAATATCAGCCCTCCAACGCTCAAGCGAGCGAGAGAGTGGCGATTCCTGCAATTTCAGTATTTCTAAGTAGAACGAGGAAATGGGCTTAAACAATTGCACCCTTCTAGCCACAGATTCCAGCGGGCCGCACTGTAGAGTAAGAGTCAGAGATTGAAATTGAATAGCGCACGCATGTCTCAACTGGAGATATCTATAGAAACACGCATTCGGCAGGTTGAACTGTCGCCTTAAAGCCGTAAAATCACTAAAAACCCCATTAACATACAGCTGGGTGAGATACTTAAGACCTGCTTTGGGCCAAAACTCGAAGTCCGACAGATGAAATAACTCCTTCAAACGGTTATTCTTCCACAAAGGCATATACGGAGACCAAACCTCTCCCTCATCCTTCTCCCAGTGCGTCACCACCCACCGTTTCCATACTGACACCACCACCGCCATAGCCTTAGTATAGTATAAGACCAAGTCGCCTCCCCTATACACCAGATTGGCCAAAGACTCGAAGGATCCCGCCAAGGCAGCCTCAGTACCACAGCTGGGTTATTCGCATCTGCTCGTATCCACCATGCAGCATACACCAACTGCGCAGCAGCATAGTATACCCGGAAATCTGGGAGTCTCAGGCCACCCGCGTGTACAGGGCCTTCAACGTCTGCCTCGCCAGTCTAGGAGGTCGGCCACCCCACAGAAAGGGAGATATCAATCTGTCCAAATGGTCAAAGTGAGATTGCGGCAATGCAACCGGGGCCGCCCTATAGAGATACAAAAGCTTGGGTAACACCGACATCTTCACCAAGTTCACCCTGCCCATCAAAGTGAGCGGGAGACTAGTCCACACATCCAACTTCCGAGAAACCTGCTGGACCGCTCGGCACAATATTCAGTTGATAGAATCGGTTGGTATCCCTATGGATTCTCACACCCAAGTAGACAAATTGTTCCACCACCCTCAGACTAGACAGCGGAGAAATCCCCTCCCAGCTTCATCATCTACCAGACACAGGCTAGACTTACTCCAGTTCACTCTGAGACCGGAGAACTTTCCAAACCCATCAATAATCTCCAACAGGGCTTCCAAAGAGGGGCCCGCATCCGCCAGATACACTAATAGATCATCCGCATATAATGACAACTTTTCTTCTATCCCACAATTGTCCACCCTCTATTAGCTGAGAGGCATTCACTAGTCTCGTCAAGGGCTCCATGACTAGGGCAAACAACATTGGAGACAAAGGGCACCCTTGTCTGGTCCCCTATGAAGGACAAAAGGTTCCGATAAATAACCATTCACACGTACTCGTGCCCTCGGGGCCTGATATAGCAACTTAACCCATTTAACAAAGGAGGACGGAAACCCCAGATGGTCCAGCGTCTGCCATATAAAATGCCATTCAACCGAGTCAAATGCTTTCTCATTATCCAGAGAAGCAATAGCCGAGACCCTGCATTGTCATGAGTAACCTGCAGATTAGTAAAGAGTCTCCGAAGGTTTATATCCGTAGTCTTCCCAGGCATGAACCCGACTGGTCCGGGTCAATTACAGACAAAATAACCTCCCTCAATCTTCTCGCCAGAAGCTTTGCTAATACCTTCGCATCCACATTAAGCAAGGAGATCGGCCTGTACGAGCTGCAGCACTCCGGTGGACGCCCGGTTTATGTATAACCACAATCGTGGCCTCCATCATAGAATCAGGCAATTTATTGCATTCAAAAGCATGGGTGAAAAGTTTGTACAACCTCTCACTTTGTTGCTCAAGATTCATCTTGTACCATTCCACCGGAAGCCCATCCGGCCCAGGCGATCTGCCCACTGCCATACTCTCAATCGCTGCCCGGACTTCCAACACCCCAGAGGCATATCCAAATAAGCCCTGTCCGTCGGCGAAGAGGAGTAACCGTAATTGTCCTCAAGTAGTCCCTAATATCCACCTCACCAAAGACCGACTTACTGTCGTACAAATCTGTATAGTATCTAGCAAACTGTGAACAAACATCCTCTGGACGAGAAAAGGACTCCCCCACCGTCAACAATACAAGTCACTACCGTCTGCGGGGTCTCGGTTTTTGCCAGAAAAGCTAAAGTCCTCCCCATTCTTGTCCCCCTCAGCAAATACTACCTGCCTCTGACACAGCAATCTCTTTTGAGTGAACTCGACTAAGTGGAGACGGAGATTACGCTGCGCCTCCTCCCATCTAGTGCGATTATCAATCGTAGGATCCTGAGAGAAAGCCATTTCAGCAGACGTCACCTCATTCTCTAGCTTATTCCTAGTAACAACCAACTCCTTTCTATGTGTCGTAATCGCCTGCACAATGACCCCCTTTGAACAGCCTTAAAGGCATCCCATTCAGTCAGCGGGTCAGAAGACCCACCATTAGTCTCCCAATACTCCTTTGCCCCTTCTGTAGCGGCCCAAGACACCGGAAGTACCTCCAACCAGCGTGGATTAAGGCGCCAAAGTTTAAAGGAAGTCCAACCGGAATTCTCAGGGACACCAGCAGAGGGCATGGTCAGATATACCCCTGGGAAGATATTCCACCTTAGACAGCCACGGCAACAAATCTCTGTCAGCAAATACCAAGTCAATCCTAGACAATGACTCGTAAGATGCTGAGTGGCACGAATATTAGCGAACCCGGGATGTAAGTGCCTCCAGACCTCAGAGAGAGCGTTTCCTTCCGCCCACTGAGCCAACGCATTACTATGCGAAGCAGGGGGTGCAGTCTATCCATCCAGGGATCCAGAACTGAGTTGAAATCGCCCATAATGAGCAAGGGAGCAACAGGAAAAGTCGCAATCTTGCTCATCAGGTCGATCAAAAACGCCTCTGAAACGGAGGAGGGACATATACCCCAGCCACAATATAATCCCTACCTCTGATAGACGCATGTACAATGACATACCGCCCCAACAGGTCAGTCTGGACCGTATGTAACTGAAAAGGGACAGACCTGGCCACCAATACCGACACACCCCTTGCCCGGTTACTATATACCGCATGGTATGACCAGCCAATCCACGGTTTCTTCAACGCCAAAGTTTTCTGTCCCATCAGGTCGTCTCCTGTAACAACAATACATCTGGAGAAAATTTCCTCAGAAAGTTAAAAACAAGAGAGCGTTTGACTTTATCATTGAGCCCTCGCACATTCCAGGAAATAAAAGTACAGTTAGCCATCACGTAACAAAACCTACCTCAGGCGGCGGAGGGCGACCAGGACCACAGGGCCAGACATACTCACATGCACACCACAGGACAAAACATACACACATAAACACTGAAAAAGCAGGTACAAATAAGGAACCCACTAACTGGCAATGAACCCCTTTGAACAGCAATCCCCCTCCCTGCCCAGACCACCCAACCTATCTGAGCCCAGATCCCCAACTGACTAACAGTAGCAATCCCGTTGCTAAATCAGGAGCGATGGAACAGTCCCAACGCACAACAAGGTGCAACTGAGCCGAAGAAACAGGTAGGGGACTAAGCACCCCAGCTCCGGCAGTCATAGACAGAAGAATAAAACGGCATCCGTGAAGTCACTGAAAGCTGGACCCCACTACCAATAGGCCGCCATCACCCCAGACCGTCCAGCCACTCCGAGGCCTCCTCCGCCCGTCGTGAAGAATCGGACGGTTTCACCATCCTGAACACGCAGCCGCCGGATATAACATGGCGTAACGGATCCCTTGCCTCTCAGACGGGCCCTCACCGCTGTAAATTGTCTTCTCAGCCGCTGAACCTCAGAGGAGAAGTCCGGGTAAAAGGACAATCTGGAGCTCTCAAATCGAATCTCCTGCACTCTCCGAGCTGCCGCCAAAATTGTATCACGGTCCCGATAATTCCAGGACTTTCAGGATGAAAGGGCGCGGAGGCGCCCTGGAGCGGAGATCTAGTAGGGAATCCTGTGGGCACGTTCCACCACAAAGGTAGAGGAGAGTTGAATAGGGTCAAGACACTTCTGGATGAGTTGCTCAGCAAAAGTTCCGGTGATGTCCCTTCTGCTCTTTCAGGAATTCCCATAATCTGAATATTATTCCTTCTGTTGCGGTTTTCCGCATCATCCACTCCGCCATCAGCGATTTGACCTGCTGCTGCAAGAGTACGCACCATATTACTACCAGAGTGGGCCACATCTTCCACCTCACCTAGCCGCCTTTCTACTTCGGTGGTCCTTTCACGGATCTTATCAATGTCGTGTCTAAGACAGGTGATATCAGACTGCAAGTGATCAATTTTAATCGTGAGGGTGGACTGACATTTTGTAATGGCCGCCATTATTTTACTCAAATCGACCTGGTCTCCTTCAGGGTTGTCTCCAACCCCCTTTTCCTCCGTTTGACTCATTGCGTCAGCAAACAGATTTAACCAGTTGCGGGCCACCAGCACCCGGTTTTCCGGCCCATGAAGAGAAATAATTATAGGACCGATGGACCCTGATGCAGGCTATCCAGGCAAAGCGGGAAAACGGACAGAGTCCAGAAGCAGATAATCAGGCACTCCCCGCACTGGGCTAAGGAGGGCCACCCTAAATAATTTGTAGTGGAATATGGCACAGGGGCCCACAACAGTACCTTGCCAGATGAATGCTGGACTTGCCTTCCTCCAATCCTCCTGAGAAGATTCCAGGCCCAGTCCCTCCTCGAATCACAGAAGGGGATCCGGAGCAGCAGCAGCAGGAGCTCAGAGAGGAAACAGTGCCGGGGAGCTGCACCCGACACTGACACACCGGTCACCGGAGCAGAGAGGGTCCGGCCGCACAGGCAAACGCAGGAGGACTCCCGCCGAGGACGCCGCAGGGACCCGGGCAGGTAAGTAAGCAGCCGCTCCACCGGCTTTCTTCACAGGGCCGCACCGCTCCCAAGATGGCGCCCGCTCACCGCCCGCGGCCGAACACCTAGGCCGCACCGCCAGCCGCAGGAGAAGATGAGGACACAGGGGCGCAGACCGGCACCGGAGAAGGCCCGACCACCGGAGGAACCCACCGCTCGCCAGTAAACAGCAAGATGGCTAAGGATGCCCAGGATAACGCCAGGATGAAGCCGGGCCGAAGGAACCACGTCCTCACTCCATGAAGGTTAGGCCACCGCCCCGAGGCCGCTGTTTTGTAAGCGGCGTCTGATATACTACTGCTGCCGCTGCTCTGGTGGTCCCTTTTGCTTGGGACCACCAGAGGACACTGGGCATCTATGTAATGCACCAATCACCACACACCAACCCCTGTCACTTATTAACCTTATTAACCCATGATCACCCCATATTAACTCCTGATCACCCCGTCCCCATGTCATTGATCACCCCCTGTAAGGCTCCATTCAGGCGTCCGTTATGTGTTTTGCGGATCCACTGCGGATCCGCAAAACATGGACACCTGGCAATGTGCTTTCCGCATTTTGCTGATCCGCACATTGCCAGAACTATATAGAAAATGCCTTTTCTTGTCCGCAGTTGCGGACAAGAATAGGACATGTTCTATATTTTTGCGGACCTGGAAGTGCGGACGAATCGGACCGCAATTCTGGATCCGAGCGGGACAAAGTCTGTCCCCATAGAAATGAATGGGTCCGCAGTTCCGTTCCGCAAAAATGTGGAACAGAATTGCGGACGTGTGAATGAGGCCTAAGGGTCCCTTATCACCGCCAGTTAGTTAGCTACTTGTTAGGTAGTTAGCGCCCAGCCCACCGCACCGCAGTCACTGATTAGTCGCTGATTAGCGTCATCGCTGTCGCTAATCAGCACTAGTACTATAGTATCTGTAAGTGATCAAGACTGATCGCAATCAGATCTATATCAGTACATTACGGTCACCTTAGGCTCTACAAAAACAGCAGTGTTCGCCCGATCAGGCCTGATCTTGTGCCCACACTTGCGTTCAGTCCGCCCACCTCAGTGACAGAATTTTTTTTCTGATCACTGCAAAAACACCGTAAAATCGCTGCGGCACTATAAAGATCACTTTTGAGCTTTTGGATCTTTATTAGCGATCGCAGCTTTGGGGTCCATTCACACGTCCGTGGTGTGCTGCGGACCCGCAGAATTGCGGATCCGCAGCACACCATGCCGGCACTCTCCATAGAGATTCCTATTCTTGTCCGCAGGCTGCGGACAAGAATAGGACATGCTCTATCTTTTTGCGAGCTGCGGCCGGATGTTTCGGGGCGAAACCCGGAAGTTCGCGGCCGCAGCTCCACAAATGCTGATGCACGAGAAGCACATAGTGTGCTCTCCGCATCACCGTCAGCACCATTCACACTAGAATGGGTCCGCATCTATTCCGCAGAACTGCGGAATAGATAGGGACATTTTGCTGGACGTGTGAATGGGACCTTACTTCGCAAGCACTCCTATGTCCTTTCCCTCTTTTTTTTACATATTTTTGGCAGAGATTTTTCATCCACATTGATCGATGCGAATGAAGAAATCTGTGCCGTTCATTTTCTTTCAGCCCAGAGGCTGAACGGAAAAAAATCTCATTACCCGTATGCTCAATATAAGGAGAATGGCAGAAACTCCTAATGCTGGCCATACGTGTAATGATTGCGAGAGACCCTCAAATGCCAGGGCAGTACAAACACCCCACAAATGACCCCATTTTGGAAAGAAGACACCCCAAGGTATTCGCTGAGGGCATATTGAGTCCATGAAAGATTGAACTTTTTGTCACAAGTTAGCGGAAATGGTGAGACTTTGTGAAAAAAAAAAAAAAATCAATTTCCGCTAACTTGTGCCAAAAAAAATCTTCTATGAACTCGCCATGCCCCTCACGGAATACCTTGGGGTGTCTTCTTTCTAAATGGGGTCACATGTGGGTATTTATACTGCCCTGGCATTTTAGGGGTCCTAAAGCGTGAGAGTATTTGGAATCAAATGCGTAAAAATGCCCTGTAATCTAAAGGTACTCATTGGAATTCGGGCCCTTTGCGCATCTTGGCTGCAAAAAGTGTCACACATGTGGTATCGCCGTACTCAGGAGAAGTAGGGCAATGTGTTTTGGGGTGTATTTTACATATACCCATGCTGGGTGAGAGAAATATCTCTGTAAATGACAACTTTTTCCATTATTTTATACAAAGTTGTCAATTTACAGAGATATTTCTCTCACTCAGCATGGGTAGCATATAAATACACCCCAAAGCACATGACCTTCTTCTGAGTACGGCAGTACCACATGTGCCACTTTTTGCAGCCTAGATGCGTAAAGGGACGAAAATCCAACGAGTACCTTTAGGCTTTACAGGGCTGCTCACAATTTAGCCCTGCCCAAAATACCATAACAGTAAACACACCCACAAATGACCCCATTTCGGAAGAGTAGACACCCCAAGGTATTCACTGAGGGGCATAGTGAGTCTGTGGGAGATTTTTATTTTTGCCAGAAGTTAGCAGAAATGGAAACTTTATTATTTTATTTTTTCCTCAGAAAGTGTCATTTTCTGCTAACTTGTGAAAAAATGAAATGATACATGAACTCACCATGCCCCTCCGCGAATACTTTGGGGTGTCTTCTTTCTAAAATGGTGTCATTTGGGGGTATTTATACTATCCTGGCATTCTAGCACCTGAAGAAACATGACAGGTGCTCAGAAAGTCAGAGCTGCTTCAAAATGCGGAAATTCACTTTTTGTACCATAGTTTGTAAGCGCTATAACTTTTACCCAAACCAATAAATATACACTTATTGGATTTTTTTATCAAAGACATGTAGAACAATAAATTCTGACGACAAATTTGTATAGAAATGTAATTAT
>CM065595.1:110707416-110760086 GCA_033119425.1 Bufotes viridis
TGTCATGCCTTTTGAGTTGACCAATGCTCCTGCTGTTTTTCAATATCTCATCAATGACATCTTTCATTATCTGGTGGGAAGATTTGTGATGGTGTATCTGGATGATATTTTGATCTATTCCCCTGACATGGAGAAGCAGCAGGATCATGTGAAACAGGTCTTACAGATCCTAAGGGAGAATAAATTGTATGCTAAGATGGAGAAGTGTGTATTAGCAGTTACGGAAGTGCAATTTCTGGGTTACCTACTCTCATCTTCAGGTTTTCGTATGAATCCGTAAAACGTCCGTGCTGTGTTGGACTGAGATTGACCCAAAAATCTGAAAGCGCTCATTCGATTTTTTGGGGTTCACAAACTACTACCGTAAATTTATCTTGAATTACTCGACATTAATATGACTAAGAAAGTTGTGGATTTCTCAGTCTGGTCTGATGAGGCATTACATGCCTTTTCAGCAGTAAAGGAATGTTTTGCTTCTCCTCCTAAACTGTTGCAACCTGATGTGTCACAGCCATTCATTGTGTAAGTTGACGCATCCGGGAGGGGGTGATTTAGAGGATCCTGGCCCGATATTAGCTGATGGGGTGGTTGTATCTGCCCTTTATCCTCAACGTGAGGCAAAGGTTTGGAGGCCCAGGAGATGTACCTGATTCTTGTCCTCCAGAGAAGTTGTTTGTTCCTTCGAACTACGGCACAAGGTGTCTGAAGAACATCACAGTACTGTTCTTACGGGAAGCCCTGGGAGCAGATCCACGGTAGATTCTGGTAGGCAGGGTTGCGTAAATGTATTGAGGGCTATGTGTCAGCTTGTGAGACTTGTGCGCGTGCCAAGGTGACACATACTCGGCCTTCAGAATCTGTACTTCCCTTGTCTATCCCGTCCCTGACCGTGGACTCATTTTTTCCATGGACTTTATCACAAATTTGCCTAATTCCTCAGGGAAAACTGTGATTCTGGTGGTTGTTGATCGCTTCAGCAAGATGTCGCACTTTGTAGCATTATCAGGTCTACCTAATGCTAAAACTCTCGCACAAGTGTTTGTTGATAACATCGTGAAACCACGCGGTATCCCCCTGATGTGGTGTCTGATAGGGGGACTCAGTTTGTTTCCAGATTCTGGAAGGCGTTCTGTACTCGTTTGGGTGTCCAATTGTCCTTCTCTTCGGCTTTTCATCCTCAGTCGAACAGACAGACTGAACGCACTAACTAGAATCTGGAGACTTATTTGTAATATTTTGCCTTGGAGAATCAGGAGAAGTGGTCTTAATTTTTGTTGTTGGCCGAGTTTGACATAAATCACCGTTGACAGAAATCCACTTATAAGTCGCCGTTTTTGGTGCATATGGGTTCCATCCGCAGTTTGGCACATTTTATGGTACTGAGACTTCTGGTATACCGGAAGAGGAAAGAGTTTCCTCTTCGTTGTCATCTATTTAGCGGAAAATTCAAAACCATTTTAAAAAAATAGGCAAAAAGTATAAACGTATGAGTGGTCCGGACCTGAGAGTGGGTGATTCTGTGTGGCTGTCCACTAGAAACATTAAGATGAAGGTACCTTCTTGGAAGTTGGGGCCAAGATTTATTGGGCCATATAAAATCTCTGCCATTATTAATCCGGTTGTTTTTTGTCTTGAACTTCCGTAGGCTTTAAAAATTCATAATGTTTTTCACAAATCGTTGCTGAAAAGATATGTCAAACCTGCTGAACCATCCTCCTTACCTCCTGCTCCTGTCTTGGTGGACGGTAATCTTGAATTTCAAATTGGCAGGATAGTAAACTCACAAATTCTCCGTAGATCTCTCCAGTATCTCGTGCACTGGAAAGGTTACGGTTCAAAGGAAAGAATGTGGGTTCCTGCGACTGACATTAATGCCAGTCGCCTTGTGAAGGCCTTTCACGGGGCGCATCCTGATAAAGTCGGCCCTGGGTGTCCGGAGGTCATCCGTAGAGGGAGAGGGTACTGTCATGGTCCCTCCCATGACAGAGGTGAGAAGATCTTGAGAGACTGGCGGCACGTGAGGGTATCTGACAGTTTCTGTTTTTATCTTGCGGTGTTGTTTGGTATTGACCACACCTCTTGTCAGGTGACCACACCTCTTAGTCATTACTGAGGCTCTATTTTGTTCTGACTCACACTGCTTACCATGCGGTTGATATTTCCTGCTGGAGTTGGTTGAGCTGGTGTGTTCTTCTATATAAAGAATGGCAGCACAGCCGGCCAAATAAAAATATGGTGGTGCAGGCCAGTGAATCCGGCAACAAATCCAGGACAATATTAGAAGAAAAAAATAGCAGAACTCTCACAAAAAATAAGGGAAAAGAAAAACATTTTATTCACCCATGTGGTCGCAACGTTTCAGCTGATTCATAGAGCTTGAAAATGTTGCGACCACATGGGTGAATTTTTCACTTATTTTGTGAGAATGTGTATATTTGTGTGTATATATATATATATATATATATATATACATACACACACACATACGTATAGGAAAAATGTCGGCACCGTATCAAATGCTCAAATCCGGTGCAATGCCTGCCGGACGACAGCCAATCGCAAATATAAAACAGAAAGATGAGGCAGCACTCCATATATAAAGGAGACATATCTTTTTATTCACCCATGTGGGCAGTGCGACGTTTCGGCTCCAAACAACTGAGCCTTTCTCAAGCTTGAGAGATATATATATATATATATATATATATATATATATATATATATATTATACCGTGTGTGTGTATATAATATATTATATAGAAAGTTTGATAAAGGCTCCATTGAAAGAGCTGAAATGCTACATTGCTGTTTGGTGTAATAAAAGATCCACTTTTCACTTGAAGACCGGAGTGCTGCCTAATCCTTCGCTAGTATATATTTATCATCTTCATGCTCATAAATAACTACTTAGTGGAATTAGTAATAATAAGGAACTGTTAGTTTGCCCCCCCCCCCCTTGTATTTGCTAGTGCCCACATCCCACAGTGCATTCCTGTACAGGGCTTCAATGTGGTTGCTGAATGCTGCAGGAGCTGCTTTCCGCTAGACTGAGTTCAGGGCACAGTGGAGGGAGTTTGGATGAGACGGCTTCCTTCTTCCCCAACCGCTTTGTACCAAGCACATCACACTGTACATTCCTGTATAACGCTTCGATGTGGGCGCCTCTCTCCACCACACTGGTGAGTGGGTGGTGCAGCATCATTCTCCATCACCCCTCTGGCTGGTGAGTGCGAGCTACAATATGAACAAGTAGGAGTCAAATCCCCCTCTTTTGGTCCACAAATATAAAGGCCTTAGCGTGTCACATTGTCATTATCTTAGTATAATCTGTATGTGCAGTGTTTTGAACATAAACTGTTTCTTTTTGCAGGTTTATTCCATCTTAAAATACAGCACTTGGAAAGAAGAATAAATATTGGTAGCCAACATGGAGACAATTGAAGCGTTGACTATTTTTAAAGATGCTTCTTGGCCAATAATGATGATATGGGAGCGAATCAACCATGCATATACATCAGATTCTCCTCCAAAGGACTGGGGGGTTCAAAAAGACGACTGTGGCTTCCAGAACTGGATTTTTAGTTCCCACAATGAAAAATATACTGTGCTCTGGGACACTAGTCACTCCTACTGGAAAGTTAGCACTCCATTTGGGCAATGTCTGTATTTTGTTGGACCTCTTTTTATAGACAAATCAATGAAAGGATTAAAAGTACCTCCGTTATTTACGGTCATTGATTCAGATACAGATTTTTTAATACCAGCTCGTGCTTCAAGGGTGATGAAAAAAATGCTCGAAATTACCCATTTTGTTGTTAAACTAAATCTCCACACCTCAAATAAAACAAAATAAAAATAAAATATTGTTTCCCATAGTCTTTATTGTCATAGATATCAAAAAGAGCAAAAAAGGGGGCGTGACGAAGGCAGAGCCATTGGCCCAGTATTATTCATTATTATTTATGCCATAAACTGGAGTAAATAATGACTGAAATCTGCGGCAGTTCCAAGCTGCCGTAGATTTCATTCCAGTGCACGGACTGCCAGAGGAGGCCTGTGCCTATATAACCTGCCTCCTCTGGCAGTGGCGGCTCCATCAAGAGCAGTATAGCACACGCCAGTATTGAGAACTCAGGGCCTTTATTTATAAATACATGTATAAAAAGCAGAACATTTATTTTAAAAAAGGGGGTAATTTTTTATTTTTTTTGCAAAGTGGTACAAAATTCACAAAACGTGTCCAGCTTAAACAAGGCTTTTGTAACTGTTCTTTGCTGCCATAACTTCTAGGATACAATTCTGTTTAACCCCTAAGGGACCACAATATCCAAGGCATAAAACTCAGGATTGGAGTTGTCTCAGCTCCAGAACCTGCACCACCAGCATGCTTATTGTGGCAGGCGCAGCACTATGAAGTGTCTTTTGCGCTGTGGCATTAGAAGAATTTTGATATCTCTAACTTTTTAGTCTAACCAGACTGTCTGTTACTCTGCTTTAATTCTTCTAGCGCTGTTCTATGTAAACAGTAGGCTTAAAGAGCACACCAAATGCTTAAGATAACTTCTTTATTAACTTCAACTTTTCTTCATATATAACACTGCCACCTCCACAGCAGATAGTCCATGTACAAAACACGTGTTGAAAAAAGTATCGCAAAATGGCGGTTTAACCGTTCAATCTTGTCATTCAACGTAAATGGATGAATATATTTCTCTCTTCGGTATCTGTACTCTCACTTTAAGTTATTTAAGCACTTTATGATCTCTCTGAGAGGTATATCTGAGATTTGGTATTGGTTTGTCTGTATGCAGTTTGCACTATAGTTTGGTGCTTAATTTGCTTTCTATGGCTCAGTATGATCTGGTATGAGCAGTTCGTTTGAACTATTCGCAGATTGGTGGAACTGTAAGTAAACATACATAACTGGTTCAGTATACAGTTCTGATCACAATACTAAAAATAGGAACATTATTTAACTATTTTGGCCTCTTTGCTTCCATAAAACTCAACTCTAACTGGAACTGTGTGTCTGTTCAGCTCTTCTCTCTGGTGAATAATGATTTCAGCAGGGGATTTCCCACCCAAGCTGAGTGTAGGATGGGCCAAGACTCCTGCTCATTGTGAGATTGGCTGTGATTGGTCAAGACTCCTGGGCAGTAGCAACAGTTTAACTCTATGCTTTCTGTTAATTCTGCTGTGCCATTGAGCTTACCTTACATTCATTTTACTGAATCTTAAAGGCATAGTATCTTTTCTGCTTATGTGAACACAATATATAACTGTTATGTGACATCCAAAAACATGAAGTCACAGTAAATAACGCTGCTTTTGTCTTTAACATATAAACATATGAACTGTATTAAGGTTATTATTAGCAGGTCTAGCTGTATAGACATATAAGCAATATTAGCAACCTAGGACAGGTCTTAGCTGGCCAGCTACACTTATGGCAGTACACAGGAATAACTGGCAAGCTGCGCAATACATTTTAGGAAGTAGCAGGAAGGGATTAAAATTTATGTTTTTTTCCCATGTACTGCATTGTAATGATACTTATGACTTCTTAAGGTGTTTGACAATCTGATTCTGTTTAAAGAAAGATATGTGTACATTTTAAATAATCTAGAGATTGTGCCATTAAGGTCTCTTGCACACAGCTGTTGCTCGGCCATTCTAAGCATTGATAACCGCAATTTGCGGTCTCCAATGCACAGGCAACATCTGTGTGGCTGCCACAGATGGATCCAGACCCATTCACTCCAGACTGCGAGTGCTTCATTTTTATAATGATAGTCAATGGTGTCGCACTGTGACCATGCTGTGACTGTGACATGACAGTCGCAAGAAATCCATCCAAATTGGAATTTTGTGTGATGTCGCATCACAGTCACAGCACAATACCATTGACTATCATTATAAAAAAATGCTGCGTGCCACATGTTGCAGTGTAGTTGTTCCCTATTTGACGTACGACACACGTCGCTGTGTAGCCCTAGTCTAAAACCTCATTCACACGTCAGTGATTTCCATCACTGATTGTGAGCCAAAACCAGAAGTGGAGGCTTCACAGACATAAGTTGTAAGTTTTCATTCATGCGGCCATTGTACAGCCGTTCCGTGCATTGGGGACGCAATTTTTGGTCCCTAATGCACGGGCACCATTTGTGTGGCTGCCACAACGGAGCCAGACCCATTCAACTTAAATGGGTCCGTGATCCGTCCGCACCGCAAAAAACAAAACATGTTTTATTTATTTTTGCGGTGCAGAGACACGGACAGAAACCCCACGGAAGCACTCTGTAGTGGTTCCGTGCCTCCATTCCGCACCTACATTCTGGATTGCGGACCCATTCAATGCGACCACAAAGATGCGGACATCCGTTCCTTGGCATCCAAAAAATGTTGAATGTGTCGCATTACTGACAAGGGTTGGACTGCTCTGTTACGCTCCGCAAAATGTGGAATGCCCGCAGACGGTGTCCGTGTTTTGTGGGCCGCAAAAACGGCTATGGCTGTGAGCATGTGCCCTTATATGCATCCGAACTTGGTGCTGATTTAAAAATGTAGTCAGTGAATGGAAGATCTTTGCATTTCAAAGGCTGCAGACGGAAACACCCAACATAATGCAAAACTGCAGGAGGTTAGATAGAGGGTGTTATTTACCATACATACTAAAAGTGAGCATAACAAAAGGGCAGCACACCCTGCAGGAGCCCAAGCCAGGACTTTGCCTTCAATCCCTTCTTCTGGGGCATATGCACTGTTTTGCACTATATTGAGCATTTGTGTTCGCAGCCTCTGAGATGCAAAGATCTTCTACCACTGATTGCATATGGCTGAATATAAGAGAGGTTGGAAGAAGACGGGTGTTCACACTGGGAGTAGAGCGCTGTGGTGTGTTTTCTTCATGTGATTTGGAAGAACATTCAGGACACTTGGAAACGGAGATCGATGTGAAATGGTGAGGTTTAGGCCCCTTTCGCACGAGCGAGAATTGCGCCCGCACGGAATCCGGACCCATTCATTTAAATGAGTCTGTGTACATGAGCGGTGGTTTTCATGCATCACTTTTGGGTTGCGTGAAAATCACATCATGTTCTATATTCTGCGATTTTCACACAACACTGGCCCCATAGAAGTGAAAATCACATCGCATCCGCAAGCAAGTGCAGATGTGATTTTCACGGATGGTTGCTAAGAGATGTTGTTTGTACACATTCAGTTTTTATCACAGCGTGCAAACCACAGTAAAACGCGTTGCACCGTTGCACCCATTGCACCGTGATAAAAACTGAACAACTGAATGTGATCGCAAACAACACTAAATGACTTTGTTTGCGAAATCGCGCAGTTTTCACTGAATGCATCCGCAACGCATTCAGACATAATGCGGACACGCTTGTCTGCAAGGGGCTTTACTTGGACATATTTTGACTATTAGGGTAGATTCACACACAGGTATTTTGTGGTGTTTTTCTATACTTTTATGTTTTTGGTGGTGTGTTTTGCATCTGTGTGTTTTATTGGCTACAAAAATGCCAGATATTAGCTGAAAATCTTTGGTAAATAGGAAATACTGGACATGCAGGGATTTTTTGGAAACTGGCATTTATGTTTGTATCTTGGGTTGGCATGTTGAAGAGTAAAAAGCCTGATTACAACGGTCTTATTTTTAAAGTCTCATTTACCAACTGTTTTTGCAACAGTTTTAGAGGCATTTGCCCCTGTTGCGCTTATTTAGACCAGTTTTAGTGATTTTCAACCTCTTACAAGAAAACCACTAGAGATCAGACTTAAACAAAAAGACAAACAACATTTATGAAAGGATAATAAATGAGGCACAAATTGAAGACAACCTTACATCAGACTTAGGCCCCTTTCATATGGGCGTTGCAGAATGGGGCCAGATAGGATGCGGGTGCGTGGCGGGAGTGCAAAGCATTTTAATGCGTTTTGCAAGCACGTGGGAAAATCGGCATGTTTACTACCCAGACCCGAACCCGGACTTCTTCACTGAAGTTCTGGTTTGGGTTGAGTATTCTGTAGATTTTATTATTTTCCTTATAACATGGTTATAAGGAAAATAATAGCATTCTCAATACAGAATGCTTAGTAAAATGTGGATTGAGGGGTTAAAAAAATAATAATTAACTCACCTTATCCACTTGATCGCGTAGTTTTACATATTTTACTAAGCATTCTGTGTTGAGAATGCTATTATTTTCCCCTATAACCATGTTATAAGGGAAAATAATAAAGATCGGGTCCCCATCCCGATCGTCTCTTAGCAACCATGCGGGTAAATTGTACTTGCTTGCGGATGCTTGCGATTTTCACGCAGCCCCATTCACTTCTATGGGGCCTGTGTTGCGGGAAAAACGCAGAATATAGAGCATGCTGCGATTTTCACGCGATTTTCAGTGATGCGTGAAAATCACCGCTCATGTACAAAGTCCCATTGAAGTGAATAGGTCAGGATTCAGTGCGGGTGCAATGCGCTCACGTCACGCATTGCACCCACGTGGAAAACTTCGCCTGTGTGAAAAGAGCCTTAGGCAAGCTTAGTAAATCTGCTCCAATTACTTTTTTCTGCCGCTTTATCACCTTATTCTCTGTAAAAAAAAAAACCTGATAAAATGTGTGTGAGGAGCCCTTCATACAGTACATAGATTGTGAAGGTTTTTACAGCACTTTGTGTTTTTAGCTAAAAATAAATAAATAAACAAAATGCCAGCCCCAGATGTTAGTTGAAAGTCTCTGAAATCTGAAAGCTTTTTTTCCTAGTGGCATTTTTTAAACACAGCTGGTGAGATTTATCAAACTGGTGCAAAGGAAGCCTGGTTTAGTTGCTCATAGCAACCAGTCAGATTCCACCTGTCATTTTGAAAGGAGCTGTGAAAAATGAAAGTTAGAATCTTATTGGTTGCCCCACTGGAGTCATTTATCAAAACTGGTGTAAAGGAAAAATACTTTCACATTAGTGTTTTTTTTTTTTTTGCTGGGTCCGCTCATGGATCTGCAAACATGCTTCCGTTATAATAATACGACCGCATGCATCTGTCATGAACGGATCCGTGGTATTATGTCTTATATAGCCATGACTGATCCGTCATGAACACCATGGATCCCTTTTCTATTGTGTCAGAGAAAGCGGATCCGTCCCCATTGACTTGCATTGTGTGTCAGGATGGATACGTCTTGCTCTGCACCACATCGCGGACAGAAAATGCTGCTTGCAGCGTTATTCTGTTCGCGATGGGGACGCAACCAAACGAAACGGGATGCATTTTGGAGCATTCCGTTGTTCAGTTCAGTTTTTGTCCCCATTGACAATGAATGGGGACAAAACGGAAGCAGTTCATACGCTTTTGAGAGCCTATGACGGATCTCAATAGCAGAATTGAAAACGCTAGTGTGAAAGAGCCTTAGTTGTCCATAGCAACCAATCAGATTCCGCCTTTCATTTTTCAGAACCGCTTTGGAAAATGAAAGGTGGAATTTGATTGGTTGCTATGGGCAACTAAACCAGTATCTCTTTACACGAGCTTTGATAAATCTACCTCAGCATGTTCAGTCAATAGCATTTTTTTCATCTTCTTCTCTATAGGAAAAAAAAGTCTGGAAAAAAGCTATTCTAATATATTGTAACACGAAAACGCCACCAAAAGCGCTTGTTGTATGCAAAAAACGCAAGTGATTTTTAGGACTATTATTAGTGGTAAAATTGCCAGACAAAATTTATGTGTGAAGACTAATGTGGGGACTAATCCTCAGTGGCACTAATTTGTATTTTACCTTCTGTTTATTTGCATTTATTGTTAGCTAACTCTTTTGTTTCTACCTCTCTGTATTTCTGTGTGTGAGGCCTTTTGGAGAAAAATTGAGAAATTCCATTTTTTTTTTTTGCAGCTGTTTGGTTGGACATTTAAATAACTACTGCAAAAAATATATTTCTGTCATTATCTTTTGTTGATTTTTTTTTTTACTACTGGTTATGCCTCACAATGAATAGCCTGGTAAATTAATTCTTTCAGTAATTGCTGCTATGCGAATACCTAATAATTAAAATGAGGGACATCTTAACCAATGGTTTTAATAAGGCAATCAATAAGATAAAATAGATAAAATTAATGAAATGAACTACAATGCAAAACCACAACCTAAAAACAAATAAATCACATCCAAATTATGGACCTGCTAGGCAAATGCATACATAGACCAATGATGGAGATATCTGCAAGGCCTCTGCACGTCTAGAAGCAAAGATGAGCGGTCCTTTCTCAATAAAGTTCGTATAATAGAGAAAAATAGCAATCCCAGAGGTGTAGCTGGACAATATACCTAGGCGAAACTGTTAATAGTCCATTAGAAAACGTGGTGTGGTGTTTAACAAGCAGGATATGCTCAACCCATATGCAGTTGTGCATGTATCTAGGGGAGCACATCCTGCACTTGTAGTCCGTTGCTAGGGGCAAAAAATGCATACAATGGAAGATGCCAGCAACGGACTACAAGTACCACAATAACCATCCTACATACGATAATGTGGATGTGGAGAACAATCAAAAACATAACTATAGCAAAGGCAGGTGCACTCTGCGGCAATACTAAACCCTCACACTGATAAAATTGAGGGGTTAGTTCGACATATCCTACTAGGAGGACATGTCTTAAGCTCGGACACCACGTCAAAGTCTCTCAAGTAGCCCGAGGCCCTACCACTCAACCTACCTGTGCCGTATGGGCGATACCAGGGGCCACTGGGCATTACGGGAGCGCAAGGCCTGACTCACAAACAGCTCACCAGTGACCTCCAGCATGTAACCATGCTTGCAATGGGAGGTGGGAGGTGCCTGTGAGCCCCACCCCGGGACCGGCTGATATGGCCCAGAGCCTACCAGGTGCACCTGAATGTAGACTGTAGATGAAAAGCAGGCACATTTAAATCAGAGTTTATACACCTCCAAACATATTATACAAATCATTAGAAAACGGGGTGTGGTGTTTAACAAGCAGGATGTGCTCAACCCACATGCAGTT
Source organism: Bufotes viridis (assembly GCA_033119425.1). Taxonomy (NCBI): domain Eukaryota; kingdom Metazoa; phylum Chordata; class Amphibia; order Anura; family Bufonidae; genus Bufotes; species Bufotes viridis. The sequence goes on from CM065595.1 coordinate 110,718,457, forward strand.
GTGCATGTATCTAGGGGAGCACATCCTGCACTTGTAGTCCGTTGCTAGGGGCAATCAACAGCAAAAAATGCATACAATGGAAGATGCCACTGTTAATAGTCAGTCTTGCTAACAGCGATATATAATCGATTCCCCAATAGTCTCAGTAGAACATAAAACTTGAAAATGTGCCCCTCATTTTATTAATTTTATCTTATTGATTGCCTTATTAAAACCATTGGTTTATATACCATATTGCGGTCCACAGTTTCCTTGATAACTGAGTGCCCCTCATCTTATCATTTTATTTATCTGTTTGGTGGCTTGGGTGAACCGAGAGGTGAGCACCAGATTCTCATTTCAACCTGCAGGAGTAGCCGCTATCTAGCACATTTTAAGAATACCTAATAATGTTTTAGTTTTTTTGTTTTTACATGATGTATACACTTGATTTAATGCAAAATAATAATTTTTTATTAGGCCTCATGCACACAACCGTTGTTTTGGTCCACGTCCAAGCCTTATTTTGCGGCTCTGGTTCAGACCCATTCACTTCAATGGGGACGCAAAAGATGCAGACAGCACTCCGTGTGTTGTCCGCATCCGTTGCTCCATTCCATGGCCCCGCAACAAAAATAGAGCATGTCCTATTCTTGTCCATTTTGCAGAAAAGAATATGCATTCCTACAATGGGCCGCGCTACGTTCCGCAAATTACGGAACGCGGAGCAGCTTCCGTGTTTTGTGGATCCGCGGTTTGCTGACTGCAAAACACATACGGTCGTGTGCATGAGGCCTTAATCTTATTTTGTGGCCATTTTTTTTTTTATTCCTTTTCATTTTATTTTTTACTACCTTTTTAGGGTGGGCTCATATGGGCGAGTTTTCCGTGCGGGTGCAATGCGTAAGGTGAACGCATTGCACCCGCACTGAATCTGGACCTATTCATTTCAATGGGGTTGTGCAGATGAGCGGTGATTTTCCCGCTTCACTTTTGCGTTGCGTGAAAATCGCAGCGTGCTCTTTATTCTGCATTTTTCACGCAACGTAGGCCCCATGAATGGGTCTGCGTGAAAATCGCAAGCAAGTGCGGATTGCGGTGCGATTTTCAGGCAGGGTTGCTAGGAGATAAACGTCTATTCACTGTATTATCTTCCTTTATAACATGGTAAAAAAAAAAAATTTAACTCACCTCTTCCACTTGTTCGCACAGCCCGGCTGGTCTTCTGCCTTTGGTTGGTGATGGACCATGTGACGAGCGCAGTGACGTCACCAAAGGCCATTTGCCTCCTAGGTCCTCAACCAACGGAAGACCACCCAGGCTGCGCGAACAAGTGGAAGAGGTGAGTTTAATTAAAAAATTTTTTTTTTAACTCCCTCAACCCATATTTTGTTAAGCATTCTATAACCATGTTATAAGGGAAAATAATACAATCTACACTACAAGTAACCCACATTCAGTTTTTTCTCACGCGCGTACAAAACGCTTGCACTCGCACGGAAAAAACTCGCAACGCAATCGCAGTCAAAACTGACTGAAATTGTGTGCGCAGTCGCACGATTTCCCCGCCACGCACCCGCCTCCTATCCGGCCCCAATCTGCAACTCCCGTGTGAACCCAGCCTTATAATCCATTTATGGGATCACTATTTCACAACTTTATTTTATACTTGGGTCTAGTTCAGGGTTTCTCAACTCCGGTCCTCGGGAGCCCCCCACCGGTCAGGATTTGAGAATATCCCACAGAATGAATACCTGTGGTAAGTCCTGATGCATGGACACTAATAATAATAAGAAACCCTGGTCTAGTTCACACTTCAGTGTTTGGTCAGTGATTTCCATCAGTGATTTTGAGCCAAAACCAGGTGCGGTTCTAAACACAGAACAGGTGCAGATCTTTCCCTTATACCTTATGTCTGTGGAGGCTCCAATCCTGGTTTTGGCTCACAATCACTGATGAAAATCATTGATCAAAACACTGATGTGTGAACTAAGATTTGGGGCCCATGCACATGAACGTATTTTTGGTCCGCATTTTTTGCGAGTCAGATACGGACCCATTCTCTTCAATCCATATGTCCGTCCTGCAGCCCCGCAAAAAATAGAACATGTACTATTCTTGTCTGTTTTACGGACAATGATAGGGCAGGTCTATAGAGAGCAGGACATTCCGTTTTGCAAAATGCGAATGCACATGGCTGGTATCTGTGTTTCGCGGATCCGCCATTTGCGGACCGCAAAAATGTAAACGGCCGTGTGTATAAGCCCTTATAATGTATTAGTATACTCATGTATGCCAATACATTGATTTGTGTCTTTAAGCTAGGCCTTCTGCACATTAATGTATCCGTATTTTGGTCTGCAATCTTTCGTGTGATTCTGCATTTTTTCTCACTCCCATAAATAGAAATTCCTATTTTTGTATGCAAAAGGGATCAGAATAGGACGTTTTATAATTTGCGGATCGGCCATACAGATGTGTGCATGGCCCCATAGGAAAGAATAGATCAGTGTGCCGTTCACCAAAAATACGTATGTTTGTGTGTATGAGCTCTTAGGCGGCTGTTAGGGCAACAATAGTGTGTCCTAAGAGCAGGCTTTCTGAACAGATAGCCCTGGGGTCCTTTCTAAAAAGTGACATCACTTCTTATGATAGAAATAACCCTTTAAAGCTGAACTGAATCCACCAATACAGGGGGCAAGATTCGAGGGCAGAGCATAGGCAAACGTCTCAGAATTATGTGCAAATGGTCTTCCTGTATACCCCACCCCCCCAACCTAGTGTACTACTTAATTTACATTAAGACCCTAGACAAACTCCACAGCAATCTAAAGGTAGCCATACACATTAGACTAAAGTTAATGAAAATTGTTGATTTCAACCAAAATGATAATTGGAAAGATGGAATTTAACCATTGTTGTTCCCCATTGTTGTTACATCATCTGTCGCTTGAATGTATGGCCAGTTTCAACAATTGTAATGGTCAATATGGCTTGCATGTGTATAGCTGTGTCTGCAAAATGATCATTCACTGGACAATCATTTGATCAATGGTTCTTAAACCTACATCCATCTAATGTGTGTGCGGCCAAATTAAAGAAGTTGTCCAGGATTTTTTTTTTTTTTTATTTAAATCCCACTCCCAGACATTGGGACCTGTGAAGAGAAGCATACTCACCTGCTCCCCGCTCTCTGGCTCTGGCTTCCTGACTACACCACTGAGGCCAGTCACTGGCTGCAGCTGTTCACGTGACCCTTTCTGAGCAGATGTAGACAGATGGGGACCGGAAGTGCAATGCAGGGAGCCAGGTAGCTGAAACCAAGCGGCAGGGAGCAGGTAAGTCTACTTTCACACTAGCATTAAACTTTTCCGGTATTGAGTACCGTCCTAGGGGCTCAATACCGGAAAAAAAACGCATCAGTTTTATCCCAATGCATTCTAAATGGAAAGCAATCCGTTCAGTATGCATCAGGATGTCTTCAGTTCAGTCACTTTTACAGTATTTGGCCGGAGAAAATACCGCAGCATGCTGTAGTATTTTCTCCAGCCAAAATTCATTGAAATGTGTTAATGCCGGATCTGGTACCAAGTGTTCCTGAAAACCAGATCCGGTTTTCCAGACTGCGCATGTGCAGACCTTTAAATCTGTGAAAAAGATATTGCAATGCAGCCGAATTCGCATCCGGAAACAAATGATATCCGTTTGCATCCAGATTTCCAGATCCGACAGGCAGTTCTGGGAACGAAACTACCTGCCGGATCCAGTGTGAAAAAAATGTTACATGCAAGTTTTTTTTTGTCCATCTGACAGCCAGCATTTGCGCCGTATCTCCGAAACGGACATGTGAATGCAGCCTAAAAATATAGATATCCTTAGTATAATCTGTATGTGCAGTGTTTTGAACATGAACTGTTTCTTTTTGCAGGTTTATTCCATCTTAAAATACAAGACTTGGAAAGAAGAATAAATATCGGTAGCCAACATGGAGGCAATAGATGTGTTGCCTATTTTTAAAGACGCTTCTTGGCCAATAATGATGATATGGGAGCGAATCAACCATGCATATACATCGGATTCTCCTCCGAAGGACTGGGGGATTCAAAAAGACGACTGTGGCTTCCAGAACTGGATTTTTAGTTCCCACAATGAAAAATATACTGTGCTCTGGGACACTAGTCACTCCTACTGGAAAGTCAACACTCCATTTGGGCGATGTCTACATTTTGTTGGACCTCTTTTTATAGACAAATCAATGAAAGGATTAAAAGTACCTCCGTTATTTACGGTCATTGATTCAGATACAGATTTATTAATACCAGCCCGTGCTTCAAAGGTGAGGGACAAAATGCTCGAAATTATTGTTGTTAAACTACATTGTCCACACCTCAAATAAAACAAAATAAAAAAATATTGTTTACCATAGTCTTTATTGTCATAGATATTAAAAAGAGCAAAAAAAGGGGGGCGTGTATCATTCATTATCATTTATGCCATAAACAGGAGTAAATAATCACTGAAATCTGCGGCGCTGCCGTAGATATTATTCCAGTGCATGAACTTTCCAGAGGAGGCCTGTGCCTATATAACCTGCCTCCTCTGGCAGTGGCGGCTCCATCAGGAGCAGTATAGCACACGCCGGTATTGAGAACTCAGGGCCTTTATTTATAAATACATGTATAAAAACGGAACATTTATAAAAAAAAAGGGGGTTCATTTATTTTTGTTTGCAAAGTGGTACAAAATTCACAAAACATGTCCAGCTTAACCCCTTAAGGACTCAGCCCTATTTCACCCTAAGGACCCGGCCATTTTTTGCAAATCTGACCAGTGTCACTTTATGTGGTGATAACTTTAAAACGCTTTTTCTTATCCAGGCCATTCTGAGATTGTTTTTTCGTCACAGATTATACTTCATAACAGTGGTAAAATAAAGTCAAAAATTTCATTTTTATTTATAAAAAATACAAAATTTACTAAAAATTTTGAAAAATTTGCAATTTTCCAAGTTTCAATTTCTCTACTTCTATAATACATAGTAATACCACCAAAAAGTTATTGATTTACATTCCCATATGTCTACTTCATGTATCAATCATTTTGGGAATGCTATTTCATTTTTTGGGGACGTTACAAGGCTTAGAAGTTTAGAAGAAAATCTTGAAATCTTTCAGAAATTTTCAAAAACCCACTTTTTAGGGACCAGTTCAGGTCTGAAGTCACTTTGTGAGGCTTACATAATAGAAACCACCCAAAAATTACCCCATTCTAGAAACTACACCCCTCAAGGTATTCAAAACTGATTTTACAAACGTAATTACCCCTTTAGGTTTTCCACAAGAGTTAATGGCAAATGGAGATAAGATTTCAGAATTTCTGATTTTTGAAATTTTTTCCATTTTAATCCATTTTTTCCAGTAACAAAGCAAGGGTTAACAGCCAAACAAATCTTAATATTTATTCCCCCGATTCTGTAGTTTGCACGAACACCCAATATGTGGTCGTAAACTGCTGTATGGCCAAACTGCAGGCCGCAGAAGGAAAGGAACGCCATATGGTTTTTGGAAGGTGGATTTTGCTGGACTGGTTTTTGACACCATGTCCCATTTGAAGCCCCCGATGCACCCCTAGAGTAGAAACTCCATAAAAGTGACTCCATCTAAGAAACTACACCCTTCAAGGTATTCAAAACCAGTTTTACAAACTTTGTTAACTCTTTAGGTGTTTCTCAAGAGTTATTGGCAAATGGAGATGAAATTTCAGAATTTCTATTTTTTGTTACCTTGTCTCAAAAAAGTGTAATATAGAGCAACCAAAAATCATATTTACCCTAAAATAGTACCAACAAAACTGACACCTTATCCCATAGTTTCCAAAATGGGGTCACTTTTTGGAGTTTCTACTGTAGGGGTGCATCAGGGGGCTTCAAATGGGACATAGTGTCAAAAAACCAGTCCAGCAAAAATCTGCCTTCCAAAAACCATATGGCGTTCCCTTCCTTCTGTGCCCTGCCGCTTGGCCATACAGCAGTTTACAACCACATATGGGGTGTTTGTGCAAACAAGAGAATCAGGGCAATAAATATTGAGTTTTGTTTGGCTGTTAACCCTTGCTTTGTTACTGGAAAAATGGATTAAAATGGAAAATTTGCAAAAAAATAGCTGTTTTGGGACCGTTTTTATTTTTTGCTATTTACATTGTTGAACTGATAGGTTAGATTGTGTGCTATTTCTATAGAGCAGGTTGTAATGGACGCGACAATACCAAATATGACTACTTTTTAGGGGTTTTTGTTTCAGTTTTACATAATAAAGAATTTTTGAAAAAAATTATTTTTTAGTGTCTCCACATTCTGAGACACTAAAAAATAGTTTGGCCATAGTTAATTTTTAATTTTTTGGGCGACTGTCTTATGTAGGGGCTCATTATTTGCGGGATGAGATGGCGGTTTGATTGGCACTATCTTGGGGTGCATATGACATTTTGGTCGCTTGCTATTACACTTTTTGTGATGTAAGGTGACAAAATGGCTTTTGACACTCGTATATTATTATTTTTTGATGTGTTCAGCTGAGGGGTTAGGTCATGTGTTATTTTTATAGAGCAGGTTGTGATGGACGCGGCAATACCTAATATGTATACTTTTTATTTATTTATATAAGTTTTACACAATAATATCATTTTTTAAAACAAAAATAAATCATGTTTTAGTGTCTCCATAGTTTGAGAGCCATATTTTTTTTTTTTTTTGGGCGATTATCCTATGTAGGGGCTCATTTTTTGCGGGATTAGGTGACGGTTAGATTGACACTATTTGGGGGGTCATATGACTTTTTGATCGCTTGCTATTACACTTTTTGTGATGTAAGGTGACAAAAAAATGGCTTTTTGACAAAGTTTTTATTTAATTTTTTTTACAGTTTTAACTTGAGGGGTTAGGTCAGGTGATATTTTTATAGAGCAGATTCTTACGGACGTGGAGATGCCCAATATGTCTACTTTTTAGTTTTTTTTTTACATTTAACACTAAAAAGCATTTTTGAAACAAAAAAAATAATGTTTTAGTCTGAGAAGCATAGTTTATTTATTTTTTGGCCAATTGTTTTAGGTAGGGGCTCATTTTTTGCGGGATGAGATGGCGGTTTGAATGGTACTATTTTGGGAGGCATACGCTTTTTTGATCGCTTTGTATTACACTTTTAGTGATGTAAGTTGCTAAAAAATGGCTTATTTACACCATTTTTTTTTTTTTTTATGGCGTTCACCTTACGAGTTCAGTCATGTAATATTTTTATAGAGCAGATTTTTACGGACGCAGCGATAACTAATATGTGTAGTGTATTTTATTTTTTAATTTTTAGGCCTTCTTGCACACGGGCGTCATGTTTGACGCCCGGATAAGAGGCAGGTGCGTTGCGGGAATCGCCACGATTTTTCCGCACGTATGCTAACGTTTGTAGTGCGTTTAGCACGCGCGTGAAAAAATCCGCATGCTTGGTACCCAGACCCGAAGTCAGACTTCATCACTGAAGTCTGGTTTCGGGATGAGTATTCTGTATATGTAATTATTTTCCTTTATAACATAGTTAGGCCTCATGCTCACGACCGTTGTTTGATTCCGTGTCCGTTGCTCCGTTTTTCGTGATTTTCTGCGGACCCATTGGTTTTCAATGGGTCCGAAGAAATCTCAGCAAATGCACCGTTTGTCCTCCGCGTCCGTGGTCCGTGATTCCAGTCCGTCAAAAAAATATAACCTGTCCTATTCTTGTCCGTGAAAAACGGTTCACGGACCCATTCAAGTCAATGGGTCCGTGAAAAATGCGGATGGCCATCCGTGTGTCATCCGCGTTCCGTGTCCGTTTTTTTTGCGGATCCCTTGGCAGGCACTTGGGAAACATTGTCAGCCTGTCTTTTGGTAAAATCTTTTGGGTCATGTCCGCTAAAAAAAACGGAAGACACACGGAAACACAACGGAAGGCAAAAACGGACACGGATCACTGAACAACGGAACCCCTTTTTGCGGACAGCATAAAAAAACGGTCGTGTGCATGAGGCCTTATACGGGAAAATAAACGCATTCTAATTACAGAATGCAATGTTCCCCGGGCTATAGAGGGTTAAAAATAATAAAGAGTTAACTTACCTTCTCTCATTGTACCGCAGAGCCCCAGAACGTCTTCTCTCTTGATGGTTGGGATGCTTCAGGACCTGTGGTGACGTCACAGGGTCACATGGTCCAATCATAGAAGCATTTGAGTGGACCATGTGACCCATGTGATCCTGTGACGTCACCAAAGGTCCTTCATCCAACAGATGCAAAAACGCAAAAGTGATGCGTGAAAATCACCGCTCATGTGCACAGCCCCATAGAAATGAATGGGTCCGATTCAGTGCGGTGCATGCGTCCTCCTCACGCATTGCACCGCGCTGGAAAACTCGCCCGTGTGAAAGGGGCCTTATTCAGTGATATATATTTTTTTCATTTTTACTTTTTTCACTTTTTACATTTTTTTGACCCAGACCCACTTTGTTCTGAAAGATTCAGTGGATCTGGTGTTCGTATAATACAGTACAGTACACTATATAGTGCACTGTGCTGTATTTGTACTTTACAAAGTCTGAATAGACCTTTAGGAGGTCTATTCAGACTTTCAGCACCATGGAGACAGGACACTTCTGAAAGCGCCCTGTCTCCATGGCTACATCACCCGCTGCCATAAGAGGGCAGCGGGTACTGAAGGAGAGGAGTGGAGCCCTCCTCTGCGATCCCATCCTGCTGAGGGCTGCAAAGGCACAGCAGCCCCCAATGGGAGAGGGAGGGAGCTCCCTCCCTCAGCTAACCCTTCCATACCGCGGTCCTGTACGGACCACGGTACGGAAGGGTTAAACGGCTGGCATCTGATCAAGCACAGATGCCAGTCGTCTTATCAGAGTGTCAGCAATGTGCTGACACTCTGATAGATCCACTAGACACCAGGGATACATTACAGAGGAGGCGGGCGGGGATCGCAATCGCGATCCCACCGCACCGCCCGCCGCCGCAACCACCCCTGCATCCCGCAGCCACAATATGATTGGGGGCTGCAGGGGTTAAAATAAACACTTTGGGGGCATTAACCCTCTGATCCCAGCAGTCACAGACCGCGGGGATCAGAGATCGCAAAGCGCTGGAAACCGCAGGTCTGAATTGACCTGCGGTTTGCAGCGATCGCCGATATGGGGGTCACAAGACCCCCAGGGCATTGTAGACAAGGTACCTGCTGAATGATTTCAGCAGGTACCTTGTTCCCGATCACAGCCGGCTGAGCAGCAGTGATCGGAACTACTCATGACGTATCGGGTACGTCATGTGTCCTTAAGGGGTTAAACAAGGCTTCTGCAACTGTTCTTTGCTGCCATAACTTCTAGGATACAATTCTGTTTAAAGAGGACCTTTCACTGGTCCACAGTTTATGAGTTAAAGCTATGTACATGGAGATCAGCACCCAGGGATGTCCGTGCACTTACTTGTATCCCTGGGTGCCGCTTCGTTCATCCTCTGTAGCCCCAGGTACCGGCGCACGTGCTGCTCTAATTTTGCCTGGGGCGGAGACTTCTTCTTCTGCCCTGGGCGTCTCCTTCTCCCAGGGCTGGAGCACTGGCCAATCGCAGCGCTCAGCTCATATTTAGGGAGGGCTCATCATAGTTCAGGAAGGGAGGGTACATGATTCCAGCCATGTCAGATCAGAGAGTCCTGCAAGGAGCAGAGTGGGCTGCACGGCTGCCCTTATATCAGCCTGTTATAGCAGGCTGCCTTACTTTACCCTAGGTACACACCTAAGCGTTTTACGCGCTGTAAAACGCACAACATGTGAAAAGCCATGCTTCCCTATGGACATGGTTCACATTTAGGCGTTTACAGCGCGCTTGAACGCGCTGGAAACGCCTAACGCTGTCGCTCTACTTGAGCTTCTTTAGGGCGTTTTGCCCGCGTTCAGTCCATAGGATTGTATTAGAACGCGCAAAGATGAAGAAATGCGCGTTTTCTGTTCCAAAACGTCGCGGGTCGTTCTCCGACGACGCATCCGTAAGAGCAACACTCCACACACCATTGCTGCCACTTGCGTTTTGTCTCCTAAACTCCATGAGAAATCCACCAAATTAACCACACCAAACTCCAACACTACAACACTCTCAAACACACCTAATCAATAAAAATCTCAATTTGGCAAACATTCAACACCTTTCATATAGGTAGGCCTGCATTTTTAGTGGATCTTGCACCTGTCAATCACAAACGCGCGAAAAGCGCGTGCTCATTAATGACAAAAACGCGCATACAATCGCGCGCTTGTCGCGCAGAAACGCTTGAAAAAAACGCACGCCTGCAAAACGCTTAGGTGTGTTCCCAGCCTTAACGACCGGCAGCCCTGCAGCCTAACTCCTTCACTACCAGCCACACTTACGCTGGGTTCAGACCTGAGCGTTTCTGAGACGTGCGTTTTCCACGCGTTTTTGTCGCGCATTTTACTCGCGTTTTTGTGCGCGTTTTTGGCAATAGTAAACGTGCGTTTTACGCGCGTTTGTATGATTGACTGCAGTGTTGTCCGTAGACCAAATATACCTGTCTATATGAAGTTTGGCTTTTCCAGCATGTTGCAAATTCCTAAACGCGCGTTTTCAGTGTCAAAAACGCGCAAAATACAAGCGTTGCGCGTTCCCATTGAAGTCTATGGGCCAAAACGCGCGACAAACGCCCCAAAAAAGCTCAAGTACTTGTTTATGCATCGGGCGTTATTCAGCGCGTTCGAATGCGCTGTAAAACGCGAAAATGTGAACCAGTCCCATAGGGAAGCATTGGTTATGCGTTTTACAGCGCGTTCGACGCGCAAGTGTGAACTGAGGTTTAAGCCTCCCCAGCGTAGTGACATCTCCGCACTTACTGACAACTAGACTGATGGCACCCCCGGTCCCTCATACGCACGTGTGGCAACAGATGGATCTGGCCCCAATCGCACTTCGGGCTCACACCAGAGAAGCCCCCCTCCCCCCACAGGTCAGCATAAAATTGGAGGCGCTCATAGAGAAGTAGGCAAGTGTGTGGGGGGGGGGGGGAATCAGTGGCAGCATAGAATTGTTGGCACACAGAGAGAGAGAGAGGGGGGGGGGAATACTGGGCAGTGGCAGCCAGCAAAGTGAAGTCTTAGTGGCAAGCTAACCTGTTGGAGCGAGCAGTTGGCGTGGAGAAGTTTCATAAAGACAAGCCTCTGCAGGGTTCAGTGCGGGAGAATGGAGGTGGTGTGAGAGGAGCAGCAGCCAATGGCAGCGCAGTGTGTGATACTAGGACCAATCAGCAGCCTCCTCACTAATAACAGAGCTCTGTACTGTGCAGAGCTCTGTTATTGGCGTCTGCTGCATGAAATCCCGGTTCTTCTTAAAGCGGCAGAGCAACGGAGGGCCTAGGCGCAAATGGCGACAAGACTACAAAGTCTTGTCGCCATTTTGCAATTCAAAGTCGCATTGGCGACCATTTTGGCTGCCATCTGGAGCCCTGCAAAGTGGTACAAAATTCACAAAACGTGTCCAGCTTAAACAAGGCTTTTGCAACTGTTCTTTGCTGCCATAACTTCTAGGATACAATTCTGTTTAACCCCTAAGGGACCACAATATCCAAGGCATGAAACTCTCAGGATTGGAGTTGTCTCAGCTCCAGAACCTGCACCACCAGCATGCTTATTGTGGCAGGCGTAGCACTATGAAGTGCCTTTTGCGCTGTGGCATTAGAAGAATTTTGATATCTCTAACTTTTTAGTCCAACCAGACTGTCTGTTACTCCGCTTTAATTCTTCTAGCGCCATTTTATGTAAACAGTAGGCTTAAAGAGCACACCAAATTCTTAAGATAACTTCTTTATTAACTTCAACTTTTCTTCATATAAAACACTGCCGCCACCACAGCAGATAGTCCATGTACAAAACACGTGTAGAATAAAGGATCACAAAATGGCGGTTCAAGTGTTTAATCTTGTCATTCAACATAAATGGATGAATGTATTTCTCTCTTCAGTATCTGTACTCTCACTTTAAGTTATTTAAGCACATTATGATCTCTCTGAGAGGTATATCTGAGATTTGGTATTGGTTTGTCTAACTGGCAAGCTGTGCAATACATTTTAGGAAATAGCAAGTTACTTAATGATACTTATGACCTCATAAGGTGTTTGATAGTCTGATTCTGTTTAAGGAAACATATAAGCATACATTTTAAATCTAGAGATTATGCCATTAAGGGCTCATGCACATGGCCATTGCCGGGCCGTTCCTTGCATTGGGGACCGCAATGTGCGTTCCCTAATGCACGGGCAACATCCGTGCTGTTGCCACAGACGGATCTTGACCCATTCAACTTGAACATGTTCTATATTTTGCGGTGCAGAGGCACGGAGAGAAACCCCACAGAAGCACTCTGTTGTGCTTCCGTGGGGTTTTTCTCCATGCCTCTGTTCCACACCGCACCTTCCGTATTGCGGACCTATTAAAGTGAATGGGTCCGCTTCCCTGATGCGGTGCAAAAACGTCCCAGGCCATTAATGGTTTTTTCCCATATACTGCATTGTAATGATACTTATGACCTCATAAGGTGTTTGACAATCTGATTCTGTTTAAAGAAAGATATAAGTGTACATTTTAAATAATCTAGAGATTGTGCCATTAAGATCTCTTGCACACGGCTGTTGCTCGGCCGTTGCATGCATTGAGAACCGCAATTTGCGGTCTCCAATGCACAGGCAACATCTGTGTGGCTGCCGCAGACGGATCCAGACCCATTCACGCCAGACTGCGGAGTGCTTCATTTTTATAATGATAGTCAATGGTTTCGCACTGCGACCATGCTGTGACTGTGACACAACAGTCGCAAGAAATCCATCCAAATTGGAATTTTGTGTGATGTCGCATCACAGTCACAGCGCGACACCATTGACTATCATTATAAAAAAAATGCTGCGTGCCACATGTTGCAGTGTAGTTGTTCCCTATTTGTCGTACGACACATGTCGCTGTGTAGCCCTAGTCTAAAACCTCATTCACACGTCAGTGATTTCCATCAGTGACTGTAAGACAAAACCAGAAGTGGAGGCTTCACAGACATAAGGTTTAAGGGCTCATTCATACGGCTGTTGTACAGCCGTTCCGTGCATTGGGGGACGCAATTTGTGGTCCCTAATGCATGGGCATCATCCGTGTGGCTGCCACAACAGAGCCAGACCCATTCAAATTGAATGGGTCTGTGATCCGTCTGCACCGCAAAAAAAAAAACGTGTTCTATTTATTTTTGCGCTGCGGAGGCACGGACAGAAACCCCACGGAAGCACTCTGTAGTGGTTCTGTGCCTCCATTCCGCACCTACAGACCCATTCAATGCGACCACAAAAGATGTGGACATCTGTTCCGTGGCATCCACAAAAATATTGAATGTGTCGCATTACTGACAAGGGTTGGACTGCTCTGTTACGTTCTGCAAAATGTGGAATGTACGCGGACGGTGTCCCTGTTTTGTGGACCGCAAAAACAGCTATGGCCATGAGCATGTGCCCTTATGTGCATCCGAACTTGGTGCTGATTTAAAAAGTGTAGTCAGTGAATGGAAGATATTTGCATCTCAAAGGCTGCGGACGGAAACACGCAACGTAGTGCAAAACTGCAGGAGGTTAGATAAAAGGTGTTATTTACCATACATACTAAGGCCTCTTGCACACGAACGTATTTTTTTTTCAGTGTTTTGCAGTCCATTTATAACGGATCCGTGGTTCCGTTTTTTGTTTCCGTTTCGGTTCCGTTGTTCCGTTCCGTTTTTCCGTATGGCATATACAGTATACATTAATTCCATAATAAAAATTGGGCTGGTCTTAACATTTTCAATAGATTGTTCTGCAAAAACGGAACGGATATGGAAGACATACGGATGCCTTTCCGTATGCTTTCCGTTTTTTTGCGGATCCATTGACTTGAATGGAGCCACTGAACGTGATTTGCGGACAAGAATAGGACATGGTCTATATTTAAACGGTACAGAAAAACGGAAAAACGGAAACGGAAGGCATATGGAGACACTTCAGTATTTTTTGCAGACCCATTGAAGTGAATGGTTCAGTATACTGTCAGTATACTGAACTGAAAAAACTGCCAGTATACGGTCCGCAAAATACTGTCATGTACAAGGGGCTTAAGGGTCCATTCACACATGTACATTATCTGCAGACAGAAAGTTATCACTGTTATCTGGGCTGTTACATAGGACTGCAGGTGAAAAATTTAAATTTGAGGTGCCAAATTTAAAATACATATGATTATGATAAAGACTTGGAGGAGAAGATGAGACGCAGGTCACAGCAGTGAGGATACAGCACCACATACCTCTTACATCCAGGGACTTTTCCTGTCATGTAGCTCTTCTCTTTCCTCTTCTCCTCCGTTTGACCCAGACCGCCATGACTAATTCCTCCCGCCGCATCTCGTCCCTACAGAGTTTGTTACACAGACACGTTAGATTTCTCATTATTGGGGTCATTTATCAAACTGGTGTAAATTAGAACTGGCTTAGTTGCCCATAGCAACCAATCAGATTCCACCTTTCATTTTCCAGAGGAGCTGTCAAAAATGAAAGGTGGAACCTGTTTCTATGGACAACTAAGCCAGGTCTACTACAACAGTTTGATAAATGACCCTAAAGATCCCTATAGTGTCTACAGCAGTTATAATGTCCCATAGAGTGCCCCCAGTAATACTAACATCCTATATTGTGCTCCAGGTAACAATACCTGTATAGTGTCCCCCAATACCCCACACTGCCCCCATATAGTATTTTCCCCAACTGCCCCCATATAGTATTTTCCCTTCACACTGCCCCCATACAGTAATTTCCCCACACTGCCCCCATACAGTAATTTCCCCCACACTGTCATCCATTAATTAATTTGCCCCCACACTGCCATCTATTAATTAATTTGCCCCCACACTGTCATCCATTAATTTGCCCCCACACTGTCATCCATTAATTTGCCCCCACACGGTCATCCATTAATTTGCCCCCACACTGTCATCCATTAATTTTCCCCACACTGCCATCCATTAATTAGTTTGCCCCCACAACTGCCATTCATTAATTTGCCCCCACAACTGCCATTCATTAATTTGCCCCCACACTGCCATCCATTAATTTTCCCCACAACTGCCATTCATTAATTTGCCCCCACAACTGCCATCCATTATTTTGCCCCCACAACTGCCATCCATTAATTAATTTCCCCCACACTGCCATCCATTAATTAATTTGCCCCCACAACTGCCATCCATTAATTTTCCCCCACAACTGCCATTCATTAATTTGCCCCCACAACTGCCATCCATTATTTTGCCCCCACAACTGCCATTCATTAATTTGCCCCCACAACTGCCATCCATTATTTTGCCCCCACAACTGCCATTCATTAATTTGCCCCCACAACTGCCATCCATTATTTTGCCCCCACAACTGCCATCCATTATTTTGCCCCCACAACTGTCATCCATTAACTAATGTGCCCCCATGGAAACATGCCCCACTGTCCCTTAATATCTCCCCCAAGTTAGCACACACACACAAAAAATAAAAAGCTAATACTTACCTGTATGCTGAATGGTGTGGCAGGCGCGCGTACATCAGAGCGTGCGTGCGCCACTATACAGGCGCACGATGATGTCATCACGCGCGCCGCGCGATGATGTCATCGCGCACGCCGGGCTTATACCACCACATAGGCCTCAGGCCTACTAGGCCTGAAGCCTATGGCGGTGATAGAGCGGCGGCGCAGGGAACTATACGCTCCCGTGCCCCGCCGCAGTATGTGGCGCTCGGGTCGGCATTGGGCCCCCAGTGATGCCGGGCCGGGGCTGCCGACACCGAACGCCCCTATGTTAATCCGCCACTGGTGTTCACACTGAATAGAGCGCTGTGGTGTGTTTTCTTCATGTGATTTGGAAGAACATTCAGGACACTTGGAAAAGGAGATCGATGTGAAATAGTGAGGTTTAGGCCTCTTTTACATGAGCGAGAATTCCGCGCGGGTGCAATACGTGATGCGAGCGCATTGCGCCCACACGGAATCCGGACCCATTCATTTAAATGGGTCTGTGTGCATGAGCGGTGGTATTCACGCATCACTTTTGCGTTGCGTGAAAAATCACAGCATGTTCTATATTCTGCGATTTCACGCAACGCTGGCCCCATAAAAGTGAATGGGGCTGCGTGAAAATCGCATCTGCAAGCAAGTGCGGATGCGATGAGATTTTCACGGATGGTTGCTAAGAGATGTTTGTACACGTTCAGTTTTTTATCACGTGCGTTCAAAACGCGGTAAATCGCATTGCACCCGCGTGATAAAAACTGAATGTGATCGCAAACAACACTGTATGACTTTGTTTGCGAAATCGCGCAGTTTTCACTGAATGCATCCGCAACGCATCTGGACACACTCGTCTGCACGAGGCCTTACTTGGACATATTTTGACTATTAGGGTGGATTCACACACAGGTATTTTGTGGAGTTTTTCTATACTTTTATGTTTTTGGTGGTGTGTTTTGCATCTTTGTTTTTTGTTTTTGTTTTCTTTGGCTACAAAAATGCCAGATATTAGCTGAAAATCTTTGGTAGATAGGAAATAGTGGACATGCAGGCATTTTTTGAGTATCTTGGGTTGGCATGTTGAAGCAATGTGGCACATTTACTAAAGTTTTGCCGCCTGTTTTTATAAGTAAAAAGCCTGATTACGACGGTCTTATTTTAAAAGTGTCATTTACCAACAGTTTTTTTGCAGCTGTTTGGTTGGACATATAAATCACTACTGCAAAAAGCTATTTTTGTCATTGTCTTTTGTTGATTTTTTAAATTTTTTTTTATAGTGGTTATGCTTCACAATGAATAGCCTGTTAAATTAATTCTTACACTAATCGCTGTTATGAGGATACCTAATAATGTTTTTTTGTTTTGTTTTTACATGATTTATACACCTGATTTAATGCAAAATAATCATTTTTATTCATCTTATTTTGTGGCCATTTTTTTTATTCCTTTTCTTTTTACTACCTTTTTAGGCTGGGTTCACATGGGTGAGTTTTCAGTGCGGGTGCAATGCGTGAGGTGAACGCACTGCACCCGCACTGAATCCGGACCCATTCATTTTAATGGGGCTGTGAAGATAAGAGGTGATTTTCCTGCATCACTTTTGCTTTGCATGAAAATCGCAGCATGCTTTATATTATGCGTTTTTCACGCAACGCAGGCCCCATAGAAATAAATAAATCTGCTTGAAAATCGCAAGTTAGTGCGGTGCGATTTTCAGGCAGGGCTTGCTAGGAAATAAACGTCTATTCACTGTATTATTTTCCTTATAACATGGTTATAAGGGAAAACAATAGCATTCTTAATACAAAATGCTTAGTAAAATGTGGGTTGAGGGGTTAAAAATAAAATAAAAATTAAACTTACCTCTTCCACTTGTTCACACAGCCCGGCTGGTCTTCTGCTTTTGGTTGAGGACCTGGGAGGCAAAGGACCTTTGGTGATGTCACTGCGCTTGTCACATGGTCCATCATCATGGTGATGGACCATGTGATGAAGTGCAGTGATGTCACCAAAGGTCCTGAGTTTTATACTTTATGGAGCCTTCCCCAGGCGGCCGAAGTTTCTCTGGGAGAGCCGCTGCCCGAGCATGCTTTTCTCTTGCATTCCGGCACTGATCCCGAGGGAGCCGCTGTGGCCATGTTCAGGCGGCAGCCCTCTCACTTGATCGGCATCCTGCCCTCTTCCAAAATGGCGGCCGTGCGTCGGAGGGCGTCTGTACATGCGCGGGAGGCGCGCGCGATCCTCTCTGACTTCACCTTCTGCACGCGGCAGGTATGGGTGGGGCTAAAAACCAGGAAGCGCCGGGGAAAAAGCACCAGAATGTCCCGGGCTTTCCGGTTCCCCAGCGTACTTCTTTTTTCTTCAAAAATCCGCCAGGATTTAAAAGGCAGAGAGGGAGGCAATATGACAAAGGAAAAGGACAGGTTTCCAAAACGATCAGGAAGGTTCCTGTTAAGTCCCAGGATTCTAAATCCAAAGAGAAACAACAATGACGCCGAGTCCCAGGTGGGTGGAAGGCTATCTGTTTTTCCCGACCTGGAAAAAGGGGCCTATATTTAGTTTAATCGCTTGCTGCATTGATGGGAGACATTAAACTCTTTATACTATCAAATGACCTCCCCATTGTCTGGTTGTCAGGGGCCTATATTTTGTTTCATCGCCTGCTGTATTGGTGGGAGAAATGAACCTCTTTTTACTGTCGAATGACCTCTCCTCTGTCTGGGTGTCAGGGGCCTACATAAATGATAATGGCCTGTTCCATTGCAGGTTGACCTGAGGCCTGTGTTGCTGTTATGAGACCTCTCTCCTCTTTGCGGGTGCATGGTCCTGAATTAGTGAATAAGACCTGTGGCACCACTGGGTGAAATTAATACTGTTTTGGCATGATTGTAACTCTCCTCTTTGTGGGTGCCATGGGTCTGAATCTGTGAATGAGGCCTGTGGCATTGCTGGGTGAAATCAATACTGTCTTGGCATGATTTTAACTCTTCTCTTTGTGGGTCCCGTGGGCCTGAATGTTTAAATGAGGCCTGTGGCCCTGCAGGCAGACATGATTCATTCTTGGCTGTAATGACAACTTCAACTCCCATGTATAGTTGCCATTGGCCTGAGTCTGTGAGTGAGGCCTGTGACACTGCTGGCAGACATGAATCCTTCTTGGCTGTGATGTGAACTTCAACTCCCATGTATGGTTGCCATGGCCCTGAGTCTGTGAATGAGGCCTGTGGCACTGCAGGCAGACATGAATCCTTTTTGGCTGTGATGAGAACCTTAACTCCCATAGCATTCCCACCTGACGCCACCCCAACCTCCTATTCCACCTCCTCCTCCAAGTTGCCAATTAATATTGGTTAATTGGTTTATTTTTATTTTATTTTAAGTCATTTTCATATCCACATTTGTTTGCACGGGATTTACCTACATTTTTATGCCTTTTGCAGCCCTCTAGCCCTTTCCAGGGCTATTTTACAGACATTTTAGTGCCCAAAAGTTCGGGTCTCCGTTGACTTCAATAGAGTTCGGGGTCAAGTTCGGATCCCGAACCCGAATATTTTTCATTAGGTTCGGCCGAACTTCTCGAACCCGAACATCCAAGTGTCTGCTTATAATGGACCTCCTGGAAGGAGAGGAATGGAACTCAGCTGCGGAGTCACGTACGCCCAACGTGTTCTACAGTGATACGTGATGGTACGGTGAGCGAACCAAAGTGATCAAGGCATCATTGTTCCGCCCTAATGCTCTGATCCTAATCCTGGGTGTTGAGGGTAAATGGCACTGCTGCCTAATAATTGCTGCGAGTGCAGGTACAGAGAAGCCTAAGATTAGGTGAATGGTGTGGAGCTGGGTGATACACCCACAGACTGGTTAGGGTTGTGGTTGTGTCTTCAGCCTTGCAGCCAGGGCTGCGGGAGTTTCCGCAGGGTGCTTTTAATTAAGGTGAATCCCTACTCCAGCTAAGTTATGGACCCCTCAACAAGTGTGGCTTGAAGTGTCCCGCAATGTCCCCAACAAAGTCTGGTCACACAAGTCCTGACAGCCGCCAGGGATGGGGCCCTGAGTCTGTGAATGAGGCCTGTGGCACTGCAGGCAGACATGAATCCTTTTGGCTGTGATGAGAACCTTAACTCCCATAGCATTCCCACCTGACGCCACCCCAACCTCCTATTTGTAACGCACCAAATTGATCAGTTAGGATCTCAACTGCGGAGTCCTTTGACATCCACTCCTATCACACTACTTGAGTGTTGATGGAGTCTTTGCGACTGCTCAGTGTGTACCCCAGGCGGCTCTCTCAGTCTTAAGCGGAGAGTATGGGGTAACAAAATCATGTACCGCGTACTAAAGATAGCGTGTAAAACTAATAGTGAGGAGAGTTTGTTTTAGGAATCAGAGTACAGATTAAAGTTCATGAATAACAGCTCTAGGCAATGTTCAGAAATCCCAGGCCTGCAGTACTAATAGTCACCAGCGCGTGTCCCTTCCTTTCAGTGAGCAATGTCAGTGAACAAAATGACAGGCTGATACTTGCTGTTAGAAGTCATGCAGGGATCCTGCTGTGGTGGAGCTGGATAAGGTAGGTGAGGGTTTCTCCTGGAGGTTCAGAGTTGCAGGTAGTTAGAAGCTTGCGTCCTCGTGGTGAATGGAGCAGGCAGGGTGCGCACTCCATTAGTGGAACACCCTGTGCAGCACCTGGCTCCTATTTATTGACCAAGTGTGGATGGGCGGAGCCACCTTAGACGGCCCAGCGGCCACTGCTTCCAGCCTGGGAGGCAAACAGCTATCGTTGTCATGGTTACACAGGGCATGGATCCAGGCTGGAGCGCAAACCACCGTATCCTTACAGTACCCCCTTAGGGGACCCTCTCCGGGGTACCCCAGTAGGGGAGGGTCGGTCGGGAAATCTCCTGTGGAACAACCTTTGGAGTCTGGGTGCATGGACGTCTCGCACATCTTCCCAAGAGTCATCCTGAGACCCGTAACCCTTCCATCTAACGAGGTACTGGATCCTCCCCCGTCTTCTTCTGGAGTCGAGAAGCTGCTCAACCTCAAATTCCTCCTCACCACGGACATCTATCGGGGGGAGGGTTGAGGAACCCGTGAGGGGAACGGGCTAGGTCTAAACGGTTTTAGCAGCGATACATGGAATGTGGGATGTACCTGTAGTCGAGGAGGAAGGGTAAGTCTCACCGTGTTGGGGTTGATAATTCTTTCTATCAGAAACGGACCCAAAAATTGCCTACCCAGTTTCTTAGCAGGTACCCCCAACCGAAGGTTTCTCGTTGACAGCCATACCGAGTCTCCAACCTGATAAGGAGGATTTTCTCTTCTGTGACGGTCGTAGTAGATCTTCTGCCTTTCCTTTGCCCGTTGGAGGTTGTCTTTCAGCATCATGAGGGTTGTTTGCAAGGTAGTTACATAATCATCTGTGGCAGGAACGTTTGTAGGAAGGCTGATTTCAGGGAGAGACCTAGGGTGGAATCCATAATTAGCAAAGAATGGACTATGTAGAGTGGAGGAATTTACAGAATTGTTGTAAGCGAATTCGGCAAGAGGGAGTAGGCTTTCCCAGTCATCTTGAAGGAATGAGCAGTGACATCTGAGAAATTGTTCCAGACATTGGTTCACCCTTTCCGTCTGCCCGTTAGTTTGGGGGTGGTAGGCGGTAGACATTCTATGGTCGATTTGGAGTCTAAGACAAAGTGCTCTCCAAAATTTGGATATAAATTGTGAACCCCTGTCTGATATAACTTGGGTAGGGATTCCATGTAGTTTTATGACATTGGACAGAAAGGCCTCGGCAGTTTCACTGGAGGAAGGTAATTTTTTGAGGGCGATGAAGTGTGCCATCTTAGTTAGTAGGTCTACTACAACCATGATGGTGTTGTTTCCTCTGGAGCGGGGAGTTCTACAATGAAGTCCATTGAAACCCATTCCCAGGGTCTGTTGGGGATAGGAAGACTCATAAGAAGGCCATATGGTCGATTTCTATCACTTTTGCATGAGGCACATGTCTCACATGTGGAAACATATTGCTTAATTTCTTTGGTCATTTTTGGCCACCAGAAGTTCCTGCGTATCAGGTTTATGGTTTTGGCAATGCCAGGGTGTCCCGCGAGGGTGTGTCATGGCAGAGTTTGATTACCTGGGTGGTGAGAGGAGTTGGTATGTACAGTAGGTTGTTTTTGTAGAGAAACCCCGTTGGTCTTTCCGAAGTTCCGGGGGATGTTAGCACAGTCAATTTTCAGAGCATCCTTAAGCTGGGTTTCCAATTCGATGGTGGCGAGGATAATTTTGTTAGGTGGTATAATGCATGTGGGGGCTGTAACTGCGGCGCGGCATTCAGCCAGACGTGATAAGGCGTCAGCCTTCCCATTTTGAGCCTGGTCGATAAGTAATTTGAAAGTCGAATCTGTCAAAAAAAAAACTCCACCGTACCTGACGTGCTGACAGTGTTTTACTGGTTTTCAGGTATTGTAAATTACGGTGATCCGTGTATATTGTGATGGGGTGTGTTGAACCTTCAAGTAGGTGCCTCCAGTTCTCTAGGGAACATTTTATGGCAAGAAGTTCCTTTTCCCCTATGGGGTAGTTGATTTCAGCTGTGTTTAGAGTCTGGGAGTAAAACCCGACAGGATGTAGTGGGGATGAGAAGGAGCTCCGCTGGGACAGAACAGCTCCTATGGCTGCCTGTGATGCATCTACTTCCAGCACAAAGTGATAGTTTGGATTCGGAATGGTCAGAATTGGTGCTGAAGTGAATTTGTCTTTAAGTAACTCAAAAGCTGATTGGGCCTCCATGGACCAAACAAATTTCGTATTGACACTAGTTAATCTGGTTAGGGGTTTGATGGTAGCGGAGAAGTCTTTGATGAATTTCCTGTAGAAGTTCGAGAACCCTATGAAACGCTGGAGGGCTTTCCTAGAGTCGGAATCGGCCAGTTTTGGATGCAGGTGATCTTTGACTGATCCATCTGAATTCCCTTGGGTGAGATTATATAACCAAGGAACGGAAGGGTAGTAGTCTCGAATATACACTTTTCCGGTTTGACATATAAGTGATGGACGCTTAATCGCGCAAGTACCCAACGGACGTGTTTCCTGTGATCTTGTAGGTTATCGGAGTAGACCAATATGTCATCTAGATAGATGACAACACATACATCTAGTAGATCCCTAAATATGTCGTTGATAAAGTTTTGGAATGTGGCAGGGCATTGCACAAGCCGAAAGGCATTACCATATACTCAAAGAGTCCGTACCGGGTGCGGAAAGCAGTTTTCCATTCATCCCGGTTCTAATCCTAATCAAGTTGTATGCGCCTCTCAAGTCCAGTTTAGTGTAGATAGTTGATGTTTGAAGTCTTTCAATAAGCTCGGATATTAGCGGCAGGGGTACCGGTTTTTGATTGTTATTTTATTTAATGCTCTGTAATCAATGATGGGTCTGAGGCTCAAGTCTTTGTTCCTTACGAAGAACATACCTGCGGCTGCAGGGGAGGTTGAAGGCCGAATGAATCCCTTCCTTAAGTTCTCTTCGAGATACTGTTTGAGGTGGTCAAGTTCTGGTTGTGCCAATGGGTAGATTCTTCCTGTGGGTATTTCACTGCCCGGCAGCAGGTCTATGGGGCAATCGTAGGGTCTATGGGGCGGTAGGGTTTCCGCCATCTTTGCACTAAATACCTCCGAAAACTCTGAGTATTGGGTAGGGACCTGGTTCACCCCTACATGCATGAGAGTTTTAATAGGAAACAGGTCTCCCTGCAATAACGTGAGAGTAAACCCAATTCTCCCCTGTTCCCATAGGAGAACTGGTTGATGTAACCGGAGCCATGGCAAGCCTAAAATGATGGGGAACGAAGGGAGTGTATGACATCAAAGGATAAAAATTCTGTGTGGTTATTTTAGCTTGTCACCAAAAGGGGTTGAGTCTGGCTATGGATAGGTCTAGAGGTTGTACCATCAATAAAACTCACGGATATCGATACATCTTTCCTTGTATGGGAATTTTATTTCTCTCTACTAGATGCTTATCGATAAAATTCCCTGAAGCTCCCGTGTCCACCATTGCATCAACGATAGTTCGGTTTTGGTCCCACTGTAAGGTAAGAGACGTATAAATGTAACCACTTGTGTTGTTATCTTTTCTGCC
Organism: Bufotes viridis; assembly: GCA_033119425.1. Taxonomy (NCBI): domain Eukaryota; kingdom Metazoa; phylum Chordata; class Amphibia; order Anura; family Bufonidae; genus Bufotes; species Bufotes viridis. Next base: position 110,742,224 of record CM065595.1, read on the forward strand.
TAAGTTACAGAACGTCATCATTTTACCTTCATGTTTCTTTCTTATGGCAGGACATCCATCGACCGAATGATCAGCCGGCGCTTTGAGTATAAGCAGAGGTTGAGGTTCCGTCTCCGGGTCTTCTCTCTCTCAGTCAGAGGACCACGAGTTGCCCCAATCTCCATCATCTCTGCTACAGGATCCGGGCTGGTCTGTCTCGGGGTGGGTGTAAACCCTGAGACTCTCTCGACCCTACGTTCCCTTAAGCGTCTGTCAATGGTGGTGACCTTCTGCATCAAGGCGTCGAGTGTATGTGGCAGCTCTCCGCGGGCTAACTCATCCTTCAGGGCCTCAGATAGACCGAGACGGAACTGATTTCTAAGAGTGAGATCATTCCATTCAGTCTCACGGGCCCCAGCGAGTGTATTCCGCAATAAAGTCCTCAGCGATTCGTCTCCCTTGCTTTAGGGTGCGAATGGCGGTCTCCACGAGTCAGCTGCTTGTTGTGGTCCTCGTAAAGGAGGGCCATTGTTTCAAGAAATTGCGGAAAGGAATTCAAGACCGGGTCTTCCTTTTCTAAATAGGTGTTAGCCCATGCTCTGGCCTCCCCCTGAGGTAGAGATCATGGTGAGTACTTTGGTTCTATCGGTAGGATAGGTCCGGGCGTAACTGAAACATCAGCTTGCACGCATTCAGGAATTGCGGAACTGCTTCCGGTCTCCTGAGAAAAGTTCAGGTGGACTGACCTTGGGTTCCGGTCCATCGTGGTGGTGTCCTGTGCTTGCGACGAGGCGAGATCTCGCAGCGTCTGATTTTCCAATTGGAGATTCTGTACGGTCACGTTAAGGGTTTCCACCCTCTCAGTGAGGCGACCATGTGCCGCGCGAGCTCCGCTGGATCCATGAGGGTTCCACTAATATGTAACGCACCAAATTGATCAGTTAGGATCTCAACTGCGGAGTCCTTTGACATCCACTCCTATCACACTACTTGAGTGTTGATGGAGTCTTTGCGACTGCTCAGTGTGTACCCCAGGCGGCTCTCTCAGTCTTAAGCGGAGAGTATGGGGTAACAAAATCATGTACCGCGTACTAAAGATAGAGTGTAAAACTAATAGTGAGGAGAGTTTGTTTTAGGAATCAGAGTACAGATTAAAGTTCATGAATAACAGCTCTAGGCAATGTTCAGAAATCCCAGGCCTGCAGTACTAATAGTCACCAGCGCGTGTCCCTTCCTTTCAGTGAGCAATGTCAGTGAACAAAATGACAGGCTGATACTTGCTGTTAGAAGTCATGCAGGGATCCTGCTGTGGTGGAGCTGGATAAGGTAGGTGAGGGTTTCTCCTGGAGGTTCAGAGTTGCAGGTAGTTAGAAGCTTGCGTCCTCGTGGTGAATGGAGCAGGCAGGGTGCGCACTCCATTAGTGGAACACCCTGTGCAGCACCTGGCTCCTATTTATTGACCAAGTGTGGATGGGCGGAGCCACCTTAGACGGCCCAGCGGCCACTGCTTCCAGCCTGGGAGGCAAGCAGCTATCGTTGTCATGGTTACACAGGGCATGGATCCAGGCTGGAGCGCAAACCACCGTATCCTTACACTATTCCACCTCCTCCTCCAAGTTGCCAATTAATATTGGATTAGTTGGTTTATTTTATTTTAAGTCATTTTCATATCCACATTTGTTTGCACGGTATTTACCTACATTTTTATGCCTTTTGCAGCCCTCTAGCCCTTTCCAGGGCTATTTTACAACCATTTTAGTGCCCAAAAGTTCGGGTCTCCGTTGACTTCAATGGGGTTCGGGGTCAAGGTTCGGATCCCGAACCCGAATATTTTCATTAGGTTCGGCCCGAACTACTCGAACCCGAACATCCAAGTGTCTGCTTATAATGGACCTCCTGGAAGGAGAGGAATGGAACTCAGCTGCGGAGTCACGTACGCCCAACGTGTTCTACAGTGATGCGTGATGGTACGGTAAACGAACCAAAGTGATCAAGGCATCATTGTTTCCGTCCTAATGCTCTGATCCTAATCCTGGGTGTTGAGGGTAAATGGCAGCTGCTGCCTAATAATTGCTGCGAGTGCAGGTACAGAGAAGCCTAAGATTGGGTGAATGGTGTGGAGCTGGGTGATACACCCACAGACTGGTTAGGGTTGTGGTTGTGTCTTCAGCCTTGCAGCCAGGGCTGCGGGAGTTTCCGCAGGGTGCTTTTAATTAAGGTGAATCCCTACTCCAGCTAAGTTATGGACCCCTCAACAAGTGTGGCTTGAAGTGTCCGCAATGTCCCCAACAAAGTCTGGTCACACAAGTCCTGACAGCCGCCAGGGATGGGAATACTTGCGGTTAGCTGGGCTTCCTCCAGGAGGTGGGAGCCGTGATGCAGCTATGGTCCTGCAGTGAAGGTATGTCCCGCTGAAGTGAGCAGGTGTAATTAGGTGGTGTTGCTCCGGTCAGCTGAGTAGGAAGGTCCCGCAGCGTGCGGTGAGTAGGAGCTGGGAATTCCGCTAGAGAGGAAGGTCCGGCTGTGGAAGAGTAACATAGAAACATAGAAACATAGAATGTGTCGGCAGATAAGAACCATTTGGCCCATCTAGTCTGCCCAATATACTGAATACTATGAATAGCCCCAGGCCCTATCTTATACTAAGGATGGCCTTATGCCTATCCCATGCATGCTTAAACTCCTTCACTGTATTTGCAGCTACCACTTCTGCAGGAAGGCTATTCCATGCGTCCACTACTCTCTCAGTAAAGTCATTCTTCTTGATGTTACTTTTAAACCTTTGCCCCTCTAATTTAAAACTATGTCCTCTTGTAGCAGTTTTCTTCTTTTAAATATTCTCTCCTCTTTTACCGTGATGCTTCCCTTTATGTATTTAAAAGTTTCTATCATATCCCCTCTGTCTCTTCTTACTTCCAAGCTATACATGTTAAGGTCCTTTAACCTTTCCTGGTAAGTTTTGTCCTGCAATCCATGTACTAGTTTAGTAGCTCTTCTCTGAACTCTCTCCAAAGTTTCAATATCCTTCTGCAGATATGGTCTCCAGTACTGCACACAATACTCAAATGAGGTCTCACTAGTGCTCTGTAGAGCGGCACGAGCACCTCCCTCTTTCTACTGTTAATGCCTCTCCCTATACACCCAAGCATTCTGCTGGCATTACCTGCTGCTCTATGACATTGTCTGCCCACCTTTAGGTCGTCTGATATAATGACCCTAAATCCCTTTCCTCAGATACTGAGGTTAGTACTGTATCACTGATTTTATATTCTGCTCTTGGGTTTTACGCCCCAGGTGCATTATCTTGCACTTATCAACATTAAATTTTAGTTGCCAGATTTTTGACCATTCCTCTAGTTTTCCTAAATCCTTTTCCATTTGGTGTATCCCTCCAGGAACATCAACCCTGTTACAAATCTTTGTGTCATCAGCAAAAGACACACCTTACCATTGAGGCCTTCTGCAATTTCGCTGATAAAGATATTAAACAATATGGGTCCCAGAACAGATCCCTGAGGTACCCCACTGGTAACAATACCATGGTCTGAATATACTCCATTGACTACAACCCTCTGTTTTCTGTCCTTCAGCCACTGCCTAATCCATTCAACAATATGTGAGCCCAAGCTCAAAGACTGCAGTTTATTGATAAGCCTTCTATGTGGGTCAGTATCAAAAGCCTTACTAAAGTCCAGATAAGCGATGTCTACTGCACCTCCGCCATCTATTATATTAGTCACCCAATCAAAAAAGTCAATAAGATTAGTTTTACATGATCTCCCTGAAGTAAACCCATGCTGTTTTTTATCAATCAACCCATGGGTTTTTAGATGTTCCACAATCCTCTCCTTGAGTATGGTTTCCATTAATTTCCCCACTATTGATGTCAGGCTTACCGGCCTATAGTTGCCCGATTCCTCTCTACTACCCTTCTTGTGAATTGGCACAACGTTTGCTAATTTCCAATCTTCTGGGATGACACCTGTTACCAGTGATTGGTTAAATAAATCTGTTAATGGTTCTGCTAGTACACCTCTAAGCTCTTTTAATAGCTTTGGGTGTATCCCATCAGGCCCCTGTGATTTATTTGTATTAATTTTAGACAGCTGACTTAGAACCTCTTCTTCTGTAAAGACACATGCATCAAAGGATTCATTAGTCTCCCTCCTAACTGAGGTCCTTCTCCTTCATTTTCCTTTGTAAAAACTGAACAGAAGTATTCATTGAGGCAGTCAGCTAGTTCTTTATCCTCTTCCATATACCTTCCTTCTTTTGTTTTTAATTTGGTAATTCCTTTATTTAATTTCCTTTTTTCATTTATGTATCTGAAGAATGTCTTATCACCTTTTTTCACTGACTGAGCTAATTTCTCTTCTGCCTGAGCTTTAGAAGCTCTTATAACTTGCTTGGCCTTCTCTGCCTCATCTTATAGATTTCCGGTCATCCTCGTTTTGGGTGTTTTTATACTTACTAAATGCCATCTTTTTGTTTTTAATAATTTTGGCCACTTCTGCTGAGTACCACAGTGGTCTCTTCCTTTTGCTTTTACTGACGAGCCTAATGCACTTTTCTGTTGCCTTCAGAGTAGCAGTTGGAATTCCACTGAGGTCCGCTGTATGGAGGAAGGGTCCTGCAGCAAGGTGTGTGCAGGTCCGGTCAGTAGCAGCCGGCTGGGAGTCTCCTCAGGAGCCACATGTGTGTCGCTCCTGCAAGTTTGTTAGAACGCCGGCTCTCAGCTGTGCCGACGCTTATGATGCGGCAGTGGGCGTTCCACTAGATGACGGCCTCTGTGGGTGGAGTCAGGGTGGATCGCGTCTTCCACCAGCTCTGGCATGTAAGTGGCTCCTTACATTACCCCCACCAATGGAGCGCACTCCGTGTGTTGCAGGTTTATGAGGATAGCGGCGATGAAAGCGCTTAACAAGAAGAGGGCGTGAACCCCTGCAGCATCCTCCCATGAATCTTCCGAAGGACCATACGACTTCCATCGTATGAGATACTGAAGTCTATTTCTGGATTTTCTTGAATCAAGAATCCCCTCCACTTCATACTCCTCCTGGCCATCTACCAGAACTGGAGCGGCCCTTGAAGGTTAATACGCTTGTCAAATGGGTCATGGAGGTGAGGTTTTAATAAAGAGACATGGAAGGTTGGATGGATCTTGAGATTTTTGGTAGAGTTAAGCGCAGGCACTTGATAACCTTTGTTCCAACTGCAGTCGGGAACATAGAGCTCTCCAAAATTTAGATATAAATTGGGAACCTCTATCTGAAATTAGGATCTTGGGTATCCCATGTAATCTAATGATTTGAGCAATGAAGGCCTGAGCAGTCTCCATGGCAGTGGGTAATTTACATAGTGGAACAAAATGTGCCATCTTCGTTAGCAAGTCCACTGCTACCATAATAGTGGTGTATTTTGCAGAAGGGGAAGATCGACAATAAAGTCGATAGAAACGGACTGCCAGGGTTCATCTGGAATTGGTAGACTGAGTAAGAGGCCATAGGGACGACCAACACTCCCTTTGCCCAAGCACAGGTCTCACAGGTGGAGACATATTTCTGGACTGTCTTCTTCATTTGAGGCCACCAGAATTGCCTTTGAAGCAGTTGTAGAGTTTTCTTTACCCCAGGATGTCCTACCAACGGATTATCGTGACAATTCTTTAGGATCTGCCCATGAAGTGGAGGTGGAATATACAATTTATTCCCCTTATACCAAAATCCTTCATAGTCTACCTGCATGTCTGGGTATGGCGCTTCTGTTTCCAAAGCTTCTTTCAGTTGCTCCTTTAATGTGAAGGTGGCATTGATAATCTTCTCTGGATGAATTACACTATTTGGGACTGACGTCAACACCGAATTTTCATCCTTACGTGATCGGCCTTTCCATTTCTCGACCCGGGTCTATAAGTAATAAAGAAATTAAATCTCTCCAAAAAAAATGCCCACCGTATTTGCCTTGCAGAAAGGGTCTTGCTCTTTTGAATATACTGAAGGTTTTGATGGTCAGTATAAATAATAATCGGTAAGATTGTACCTTCTAGGAGGTGTCTCCAGTGCTCTAGCGCATCCCTAATTGCTAATAATTCTTTTTCTCCAATGGTGTAATTTATCTCTGCCGGAGTTAGAGATCTTGAGTGGAATGCGACTGGATGCAAAGGAAGAGAAACAGTCTCCTTTTGTGATAAGACCGCATCCAATGCAAATTGTGATGCATCCACTTCCAGGGTATATTGTAAATGTGCGTCCGGGAGTCTGAGGATGGGAGCACTGGTGAATTGGGACTTTAGATTGTCAAAAGCATTTTGGGCTTGTTGACACAAAAAAAAAACGTTTACTTGTTTTGGTTAGTTGTGTCATAGGTTTCACCAAAGCAGAAAAAATTTTAATGAATTTTCCATAATAATTTGCGAGAGACCTTTTTGGGTCCATTTGGATACCTTCTTTAGAGATGATGTATCCCAAAACGTGACCGAAGGGGTCTCAAAATGCATTACTCCAACTTTGCGTAGAGGTTATGGGTCCTTAACCTCGCCAATACCCACCTAACATGTTTCCTATGTGTTTCTATGCAGGTTGAGTAAATCAGTATATCATCAAGATATACCACTACGCACACATCCAATAAGTCTCTAAAGATGTCGTTTATGAAATATTGGAATGTGGCAGGGGCATTGCAGAGGCCGAATGGCATCACGAGGTATTCATATAACACATACCTGGTTTTGAAGGCAGTTTTCCACTCATCGCCTGCCCTCATGCGAATGAGATTATATGCACCCTTTAGGTCTAATTTTGTAAAGACGGTAGCTGTTTGTAGTCTTTCCAAGAGTTCGGAGATAAGCGGTAGCGGGTACCTGTTTTAACTCTCTATAATCTATAATGGGGCGTAGGGAGTTATCCTTGTTTCTGACAAAAAACATCCCGGATGCTACGGGGGATATCGAAGGTCTAATGAACCCCTTTTTCAGGTTTTCCGCCAGGTACGTTTTTAGATGGGTTAACTCCGGTTCTGAGAGTGAATAAATTCTGCCTGTAGGGGTCTTGCAGTTAGGTAAGAGATCTATTGGGCAGTCATAAGGTCTGTGAGGAGGAAGGGATTCAGCATTTTTCAGGCTCCTTACACTGCTCAACTCCTAGTACAGAGGTTTTTACTCCCTCTTTTTCTAGTAAGGAAGCCCAACGGTTCCTTCAGGATAACCTTGAATTTAAAGAGGCTAAACAAGTTTCTAACATACAAGAAATTTCGTATGGAGACCATAAGATCAACCATAGAACTTCTGGCCAAAGATTGCTGGGTGGTAACCTTAGACTTAGAGGACGCATATTACCATGTGCCAATACACGCGTCCTCCCAAAAGATTTAAAGGACGGCAGTCTGGGTGCGAGGCAAGTGTCTACATCTCCAGTACAAAGCTCTGCCATTTGGGGTTTCTCAAGCCCCCAGAATCTTCACAAAGGTGATCGCAGAGGTAGCCTCCTTTCTCAGGTTGTCTGGGGTCGCCTTACTACCATACCTGGACGACTTCCTATTCATATCTCAAACAAGGAAAAATTTGGAAAACAACATCAGGGTCACCTGTTCTCTGTTAAAAGACCTTGGCTGGAAAATAAACTGGGAGAAGTCCTGTCTAATGCCATCTCAGACTTGTGTATTTTTAGGTATCCTTTTAGATTCCCGGTTAGAGAGAACGTTTCTTCCTCCTGCCAAGAGAGAATCCATCATGGATCACGTATGGACTCTATTCAGAGCTTACCATTGCTTCTTCAGAAAAGCGATGGCAGTCCTGGGTCACCTCACAACGACAATTCCTGCAGTACCTTATGCGCAGACTCACACAAGGAAGCTACAGTCCTGTATCCTTCATCAGTGGGACGGTCGTCCTCAATCCCTAGATCAGACCTTCCATTTGTCTTCAGAGGCAAGGATGTCCCTTTTTTGGTGGACAGTCCCGAGAAAATCTATCAACAGGAGTCCCCTGGTCCTTCCAAGATTCAATCCTAATCACAACAGATGCCAGCCCCTGGGGTTGGGGGGCTCATTCCGGAACAAGTGTTGGCAGGGGAGGTGGGATTTGAACACCAGAAAAGCCACCTCAAACTTCAAAGAGCTAAAAGCAGTGGAGATGGCGTTGAGGTCAGCAATTCCGGACATATCCCAAAGGAAAGTCATATTTTACTCGGACAACTCTACAAAAGTGGCATATGTCAATCATCAAGGGAGAACAAGAGTACCCCCCCTAGCAAAATTCTGTCAGGACATCTTCCAGCTGGCAGAACAGAGACATTTGTGGCTATCAGCAATTCATTTAAAGGGGAAGGAGAACATAGTAGCCGACTTCCTGAGTCGAGTTCAGCTAAGGCAAGGGGAGTGGTGCCTAAACCCAGACAAACCCAGTTGACTCTAAGATTTGGTCTCCCCACAGTGGACCTCTTTGCCTCCAAAAAAAAACTAAAAGGTAGAGAGATTCTTCTCCCTCAACCGCTCAGACAAACCAACAGCCCTGGACGGTCTGACTCAGGACTGGTCGCAGAAGGGGGGCTGTGCCTTCCCTCCGTTTTCCCTCATCCTGCAAGTTTTAAAGAAAATCCAGAGGGAGAAAGCCACAGTCACCTTGGTGGCCCCAATGTGGCCAAAGAGGTCCTGGTATTCCAACCTGGTGAGCCTGGCGATAGATCCCCCCTGGGTTCTGCCACCCTGGGAGGACCTACTTTTCCAGGGTCCAATTCTACATCCCAACCCAGAAAACATGCACCTAGCAGTATGGAGGATTGAAAGGGGGATCTGGATAGGGAGAGGCCTATCTCATACAGTAGTTACCACCATCTTAGGTAGTAGAAATTCTTCTACGGCTAAAAAGTATAATAGGGTCTGGGAAGTGTTCTCTTCCTTTTTAGGAGTTAGTCCTGACCCCTTTTCTCCTCCAGAGGTCTCCAAGATTCTAGATTTTTGCAGGCAGGATTGGACAAGGGGATTAAGGCCTCCGCCTTAAATGTTCAGGTGGTTCGCCTTAAGTTATTTCTTTGATGTGCAGCTGGCCCTTCATCCTGGGTTAAGTGGTTTCTGTCAGCAGCCTCCAGGACCCATCCTTTGGTAAGACCCCTGTCCCCTCCTTGGGACTTAAACACGGTCTTGACAGCCCTGACTCAGAAACCAATCGAACCCTTGTTAGAAATCCCATTAGACTTGCTCTCCTTTAAAATGTCTTTTTTATTAGCAATCACATCTGCTAGAAGAGTGACAGAGATTCAGGCATTCTCTGCCTTTCCCCCGTACACCACTATTTTGGATGATAAGGTGATCATCAGGCCCCTTCCTTCTTTTCAACCAAAAGTGGTGACAGACTTTCACAGGAGCCAAGACATTGTTTAACCCGCCTTCTGCCCCAATCCATCTAATAACCTAGAAAGGGGTTTTCACTGCCTTGACATTAAGAGTTGCTTAATGGCCTATTTGGAAACTACTTCAGCTTGGAGGATAGACGAAAACCTATTAATCCAGTTTTGGGGCAAAAATAAGGGGTGTAAAGTGTCCACGGCAGTCATCGCAAGGTGGGTCAAGGGGGTCATTTCCAAATCTTACATAGCTCAGGGGCTGAGTCCCCCCCCCCCATCGGGGTTTGGGGCACATTCCACCAGAGCGGTAGCCACATCCTGGGCTGAAAGAGTGGACGCCTCCCTGGCCCAAATCTGTAGGGCGTTCCCCCATACATTTTTGAGACATTATAGGCTTCATCTTCATTCAGATGCCGCCTTCGGGAGGAAAGTACTTCAGGCGGTGGTCCCCCCCCCCTAACCCTTTCACATTAATAGTCTATCTCGCATGGGGTGCCGTCATGGGTGAGGGGAAAACAACATTGCTTACTGGTAATCGTTTTTCTCGATACCCATAACAGCACCCCCCAAAAAAAATCCCCGTCCCAAAAAAAAAAAAAATAATAATAATGATTGTATATTTCTGGTATATAGAGAGATAACCTTTTTCAAGCAGATCGAGGTTGATTTCCCTAAATAGTCTTCCGGGAAGGAGATATAATTTACCGTACCGGATCTCCCTCCTGCTTGTATTTTTGTTGTGTATTATGTCTTTGTGTTCACCTCCGGAGTACTGTTTATTGCTATCACTGGTGCTTGGTGGGGGTGTGAACCTTTATCTTCTCAGGTGTCCTGTCCTGGATGGGACGTCCCTGGTCGCATGGGGAGCCGACATGGGTATTGAGAAAATGATTACCGGTAAGCAATGTTGTTTTCCCTTATAACCATGTTATAAGGGAAAATAATACAATCTACACTACAACTAACCCAAACCCGAACTTCATTGAAGAAGTTCGGGTATGGGTACCACATTCAGTTTTTCTCACGCACCCGCCTCCTATCCGGCACCAATCTGCAACTCCCGTGTGAACCCAGCCTTATAATCCATTTATGGGATCACTATTTCACAACTTTATTTTATACTTAGGTCTAGTTCAGGGTTTCTCAACTCCGGTCCTCGGGACCCACCTACGGTTAGGATTTGAGAATATCCCACAGAATGAATACCTGTGGTAAGTCCTGATGCATGGACACTAATTATATCACCTGCTCAATACTAAGAAAATCCTGAAAACATGACTGGTAGGTGGGTCCCGAGGACCGCAGTTGAGAAACCCCGGTCTAGTTCACACTTTAGTGTTTGGTCAGTGATTTCCATTAGTGTCGGGGGTAGTGCTGCGAGCTTTTATAATCAATCGTTTTTTATTGATTTTTCAAGAAAAGCACAAAGATATGCAATGCAACACATGAATTCCCTGAGACCTGTCACAGCAGGCGAAATCAGGAGTACAAGAATACAAAGTATAAGAGTACAAGAGGGTGAGGCACAAAACCCTCAATTAGCCTCAGTACATGGTAGAGATCAGGTATATAAGACACCAATAAAGAGGGATAATAAGGACAGCGACAAAATCAGTAGGCACAAAATAAACAAAAGAAAGAAAACTAGCGAGCACCAGCGAGCACCACAGCAGTCAACACCTAGGCTAATATCAAATTATTCAAGGTTGATATCCGGGGTACAACTTCCAAGGGGACCATGTTTGATCTCTCACTTTCGGGTTTAATATAGTTGATGGAAGGACATGTTCATAGCGACATGTGGAGTTCAGGGATCGTACAATTTCTGAGAAGGAGGGGAGTGAACCGACTTCCAGTGTCTCGTGAGAACCAACTTAGCATTGAGCAATATATGCCCTACAAGGCGTCTGTATGCCACAGGAAGATCATGGATGTTCAAAAATAAAAGAGCAAGAGCCGGAGATGCTTCAACTTGCAATCCAGTAATTTGTGATACAAGTGCAAATACCGACCTCCAATAGGGAAGGATTTTTGGGCATGACCATAGTATGTGCAACAGGGACCCGGTGGATCCACACTGTCTCCAACAGCACGCGGAAGAGGTGGGATACATAATGCTTAAGCGATAAGGGGTGAAATACCAACGCAAGACAGTTTTTACACCTGCTTCATAATGGGTTACACATTTGAAAGTAGATCCAATGAAACTTATTGCTCTTTCCCAAGAGTCAGCGGAGAAAGTGCAATGGAGGTCAGATTCCCACTTCGCAATAGGTGGAGACTTGACAAATTTGGTTTTTGCTTGGAAAGCATCATAAATGAAACGTGTGGTTTGTCTTTTAAATAGACACGGGAAACGAAATAATCTGAGAACTTCTAGGTGTACTATAGGTGGTGAAGACAAAATTGCCTGAATGCAATGCCTCAATCTCAAATAAGCCAAAAATTGCGAAGGTGGAATCTGAAAGTTAAGACACAGGTGTTCAAAAGTAACCACTTTCTTGTTGCTCAATAATTGGTTCAATGACCCAATACCTGCAGCGTACTCACGAAGACAGATCAATGTCACCAATAAGCGCAGCTAAAGTGTGTAACGGGATATAGGTAAGAAACTGAGTATCACACAACCCTTGCGTTTTATGAAGTAGCGACCATATTTGTAGAGCATGATTAGCTAAGATAAGAGGGTGATTTACCGCCTTGGCAGATATCAGAGACAAATACATAAGATCTTTCAATGGTAACCCAGGAGACAGATGAGCCTCCAAACCTAGCCACGCCTTCTCAGAAGAGTCATTCCACCATTCCCTAAGGAAGGAAAGGCAAATAGCCTTATGATAATCTTTAATGGAAGGGAGACCTACCCCGCCAGCTTGTCTGCGTCTAAACATGATAGGTTGCGCCACTCTTGGACGTCCCCCTTCCAAATGTACTTATTCAAGATGGCTTGGGCCTCTTTAAAAAATAACTCAGGAGGCGGGATTGGTAATGCTCTGAAAATATAAATCAATTTGGGCAGGGTCATCATTTGAAAAGAGGCAATTCTCCCGACCCATGAGATCTCTTGCATATTAAACTGGGCGAGGTCAGTTCTCATAGTTGAAAGTAAAGGTAAGTAGTTAACCTGATATGCGAGTGAACAGGGTACGTAAGTCTAATCCCCAAGTACGGTAGGGATGATTCCTGCCAGTCTAACGGGAATAGATTTTGTAAAGTCCTCCACTCCGCCCTAGGGATATTGATTGGCAAAGCTTGAGATTTGGAGTTATTGATTTTATAATAGGAAAGGCTACCAAAATGTGTTATAATATCGAAGGCGTGTTTCAGGGAATGCTCAGGATTTGCCACTGTGATGATAATGTCATCTGCATACAGTGAGATCACATGGGTTACATCTCCAATACATACCCTTTCGATGTCAGGAGATAATCGAATGTGTTGCGCCAGGGGTTCCAATGCCAGAATGAAAAGCAATGGAGAAAGGGGACATCCCTGTCGCGACCCATTGGATATGTGTAGGCTCTCAGACAACACCCCGTCTACAAAAATCTTTGCCACAGGATTAGCGTAGAGGCCATGTATGGCATGAATAAAAGAACCTGTAAAGCCCATGTGTTCCAACACAGAAAAGGCGTATGTCCAATGGAGGCGGTCGAACGCCTTTTCAGCGTCAAGTGTCACAGCAACCAGAGGTATGTTTCTCAGTTCCGCTGCATTAAAAATATTAAATAAACGCCTGGTGTTGTCTGAGGCCTGACGGTGTTTAACAAATCCTGCCTGGTCTTCTTTAATCAGATAGGACAAAACAGGGGATAGTCTAGATGCGAGAATTTTTGCGAACAGCTTAATATCAGAATTAAGAAGGGAAATAGGGCGGAAATTCTGGGGTGAGTCAGGGATTTTCCCGGTTTGGGCAGCGTTACAATTAGGGCCATTAACATGTCCGATGGAAACGGGGTTCCAGACATGGTTCGTTGGTATATATTGAGTAAAAAGGGGCAAGGATCGTATAGTTCAGTTTATAATATTCGTTGGAGAGTCCATCAGGACCGGGGATTTGCCTGAAGGGAGAGAGTTAACTAATTTTTGCAGTTCTGCATCATGGATGGGGCGTTTAACGTCTCTAATTGAGCAGTAGATAGTTGGGGCAAGTTAGCTTTTTGTAAAAATCCCGAATTAGGGTTTCGTAATCTAATGGTGGGGAAATGTGATCCTTTAAGTTATAAAGTGCTTCATAATATAGGCGGAACTGTTCGGCTATGTCCCTGGGATCAATCAATTTGGTTCCAGTAGTGGGGTGGAGGATATACGGTATTTTGGATTTAACCTGTTGCTGTTTGAGTTTGGACGCTAATAACTTCCCCGCCTTATTACCCTGGGCATAATACCTAGCTTTAGAATATAGGAGTTTTTATGATAATCCTTATCCAGGAGACACATGAGTTTGTCTCTAGCAGCTTTAAGGTCATTCCAAGTAGAACTATTTGGATTGCATTTGTTGCTGATTTCCAATTCCTTAATCTTATCAACTGTGGCTAACAATTCCCTTTCACGGTTTCTCTTTTCTGTGAGGCCTAGCTTAATCAAAATCCCTCTGATGTAGGCCTTATGGGCCTGCCATACTATTAGGGGATCAGAGACGGAGTCTTTATTATGTTGGAAGTATTCCACTAATGCTTTCTCTATAGTTAACTTGTGTTTAGGATGGGAGAGTAGGTATGTGTTATTCCTCCATATCGGAGGTGTAGAGTGTTGGTATTGATCCTCAAGCTGTAATATGACGGGAGCATGGTCCGACCATTTAATCAGGCCAATAGAGGATGTACGGGAGTGAAATAGGGCAGTCTGATCTACCAAAAACATGTCGATCCTAGAGTAGGAATGATGTATGGGAGAAAAGAAGGTGAAATCTTTCTCATGACCGTGTTGAGCACGCCATACATCAAACAAACCTTCGGAATGCAAAAGGAGGGGAAAAGCTAGGGGCGAAACGTCTATTTGGATTGGTAGAATCAAATGATGGGTCTAAAATAGTATTAAAGTCGCCACAAATAATCAGTTTACCTTGCTGAATAGGGCGGGTCTTCCGTAACACTTTGCGCAGAAAAGAGACTTGGCGGACGGCGGGGGCATAGATATTTACAATAGTGTACTGGATGTTGTTCACGTTACATACCAGGATCACATACCTGCCGTGAGGATCAATAACCTGGGAGATCAGAGAAAATGAGACAGTATTTTTACTGCAATAAAGACTCCCCTTTTTCTTACCAAAGTGAGAGTGAATGACCACTGGAAATAAGCGGTGTTTAATCCGGTACGCATCAGACCGCAACAGGTGGGTCTCCTGGATGCAGATTATATCAGCCTTACCAGACAACGCCTCTTTCCAGAGATAATACCTCTTTTGAGGGCAATTCAATCCCTTGGAGTTGAGGGATAGTATTGTCAATCCCATGACCTCGCTAAAAGTCGCTGATATAGACTGCCGCGGTGCTCGCAGGACACTAAAAGATAAAGCAATATATTAAACACAATATAAGGAAAAATAAAACAAAATTGTGGGTAATGCCAGGAGAAAAGATAAAGAAGGCAAGATAGAGCTGAAACTCTATCTGCTCCTTGGGGCACCAAAATCTGCATGAAACCAGGTGTAAGAACAGTGTGTGGAAAAGAACGCATAGCAGAACACAAACTGCACATTATGAAGGCAAACAGAGAAACGCAACTTAGCCTTATTGAGAGCCTCCTGCTAAGAAACGTGACGGAAACTTTTGAACAGTCAATAAAGAACTGAAGAAGTCATGTAGGTTCAGAACACTTGGGGATCGCAATCCATGCGGTCTTCTCGGCTTGACCACGACGGTGTCTTCCCAGGAACAGGCATTGAAGAAAAAGTCCAACAAGGTATACGACACCCTCAAATCACCTCATGTTACTACAGATGAGCCCCGTTGTTGAGGAGGGCGAGTCTCAATAACAGTGGCAGAAATGTGCCAGGAATGGAGTAGAGATTTACCATCTTCAAAGGGATCTTATAGAGTACGATGCGGTTATCCTTGGAAACAAGCAGCTTCATGGGATATCCCCATTTATAGGGTATTCCGTGCTTCCGCAGGGAAAGAGTAACTGGAAGCAGGTCTCTGCGTAACTTAAGTGTGGCAGCAGATAGGTCAGTGTACAACTTCACAGATTGATAAGGGGTAGGAAGGGGCCCCATCTTCCTTGCAGCTGACATCACAGCTTCTTTGGTGGAATAAAAGTGAACTCTTGCTAAAGTGTCCCTAGGGACTTCAGCGTCCAGGTATTTGGGTTTGGGTACCCTGTGAGCCCGGTCTATAATAGATCTTGTGGAGAGAGGTCAGGCAGCAAGGTTAAAAATAACTCCTGAATGTATGAGGACAGTTCAGAATTGGAGATATTTTCTGGAATGCCGCGGAATTTAATATTGTTCCGACGCGATCTGTCCTCCATGTCAGCAATTTTCAGCTTAACATTTTCCATCTCATCAGCAAGATTATTATGTGCATCAATAACCTCATTCTGAGAGGAGGCAAACGACGCCATTTTAGACTCGACATGTTGAATTTTATGATCCACCTCTTGCACTTTAGAGGACAAAGGGGCAATCATGGCCGCTAAATCCCCTGCATTGATGCTCTTAGCGCTAACAGCATTTTGCTTCAGAGCGTCTTCTGACACTAGTTTGTCTGAGGCAGGATAATTAGAGAAAAAGTCCTCCGGTGGGTGGTGAGGTGCTGCACTGACCTGAATTGCCGTGGAGAAGTCTGTCCTCGGCTTCCTTTTCACAGGGCTGGAAGAAGGTGAGTGAGCCACGGTTCCTGCATGTCCTTGTGCCGCTCCGTGGATAGAGGATGTATCCCCTGAGTCCTCTGGTGTGGCTGGGAGTGAAGGGTGTGGAGAGTTCGGAAATTCTGCAGGGTTCAGAGGAGGAGGTGAAGGGTGAGGGTCGGGGATTGCAGCAGGAGACATAGGAAGAAGCGGTGAGGCGGTAGACGGAGTTTCACTGCCAAGAGGCCGG
The DNA here is from genome assembly GCA_033119425.1 of Bufotes viridis. Lineage (NCBI taxonomy): Eukaryota > Metazoa > Chordata > Amphibia > Anura > Bufonidae > Bufotes > Bufotes viridis. The sequence continues at coordinate 110,758,583 of CM065595.1, forward strand.
GCGCCATCTTGTAATCCTCCTCGGTCAAAATATTTCTCCAAGCCCTCAGTGTTCACTCTGGGAGCAATCTCTTCGACTTCCCCATCTCAACAGGATAGCAGGCAGACAAATTATTCTTGAAAAGAAGCTGCTGGGCAGTTGCTTTGCTGAGCACTAGTCGCTGGTGTGCAGGAGCTGCACGTTCAGGCGTCCATTACACTCGGCGGCCAAGCCACGCCCGTGCTGCGAAGCTTTTAAACAGTTGGATCGCAATCATTATCCAACAAATAAAGTCAGAATCGTGGTGGTGAATAGGAGATAGCGGGCGCGAGCAGTCTAGCATCTCCAAGCCTAGTTCAATTGTTGGTGACATAACAGTGGAGCGGGATTGCATCCAACAATTTTAATTTTTAGCCATAGATAATATTAATATAGAAAAATTAACAGCTAAGTTTTATGTGCAGAGTCAAACCGGATGGCAAGAAGTAGGCTAAAAGTCAAGTTGTAAATATAAAACCCTGGTCTAGTTCACACTTCAGTGTTTGGTCAGTGATTTCCATTAGGCCTTATTCACACATCACGCACATGTAGCCGCATGTGCCCGCACCTTGCAGACCCACATCGCGACCCATCGAGCTGTGAATGGGAGCCGGGAGGCTTGATCGTGAGCACACACTGTGCTCTCCGCATCCGATTTACGGCGGAGCTTGCGCCGCCCATTTTCCGGTCCGCGGCGCCGCAAAAAAAATAGAGCATCTCCTATTCTTTGTCTGCAACTGCCGGACAAGAAGGAGGCATTTTCTGGAGGCTCGAGCAATGTGCGGTCCGCAAAAATGCGGAATGCACATTGCCGATGTGTCCGTGTTTGCGGATCCGCTGCGCTCCGTGGATCCGCAGAACACTAACGGATGTGTGAATAAGGCCTTAGTGATTTTGAGCCAAAACCAGGTGAGCTCTAACACAGAACAGATGTAGATCTTTCCCTTATACCTTATGGTCTGTGGAGCAACAATCCTGGTTTTGGCTTACAATCACTGATGAAAATCATTGATCAAAACAATGATGTGTGAACTAGGACTTAGGGCCCATGCACATGAGACGTATTTTTGGTCCGCATTTTTGCGGCCCATAAAAAAATAGAACATGTACTATTCTTGTCTGTTTATGGACAATGATAGGGCAGTTCTATGATTTGTGTCTCTAACTTAAGCCTTCTGCACATTACTGTATCTGTATTTTGGTCTGTAATTGATGGATCCACAAAATACGGTTACCTTACTGTGTGATTCTGCATTTTTCACTCCCATAAATAGAAATTCTTATTCTTGTCTGCAAAAGGGATCAGAATGGGACGTTTATAATTTATGAGACGGCCATACAGATGTGTGCATGGCCCTATAGGAAAGAATAGATCAGTGTGCCATCTCACCAAAAATACGTATGTTTGTGTGTGTGAGCCCTTAGGCGGCTGTTAGGGCAACAATAGTGTGTCCCTGAAGCAGGCTTTCTGAACAGATAACCCTGG
>CM065595.1:110760097-110834503 GCA_033119425.1 Bufotes viridis
ATAAGAAGAAAGTCGTCCAGGTAATGGGGGCGTATCTCATGGAGAATTCATCCGAGGGGATCAATGAATTCAGACTGGGGACTGGTAAGGAATGTGGGGCAGACAAGTCCTAAACCAACCTCCTTTTATTTGAAAATTTGCCAGTCACCACACCGACCGGGTTAACCCTCCAGCAATCGAACGGGGGCTGCTGCATCGGGCCGATCAAATAACCCTTGTCTAGCTCGAGTTGAATTAATTGTGTGACCGTCTCGGGATCTCTGGTAGCCGACAACAAGTTCCTGCACTCGTGCGGGGCTTGAGGACCGGCAAGCAAGCCTGTGTGGAAGCCATAACGCAAACCGTTGAGCACAAACTGCACCCAAGCTGAGTCTGGATGTCCGGCTAGGAAACAGACGAGGAGATCCACGTTAACCACGCTTAGTCATGCGTGACTCCCCCCTCTTTGCGTGCAAGCGACGCGGGGGTGGGCTCTAAAACACAAGGAACATAAATGTAACAATCTACATTGATTGTAGTGGCATACTGCATAATTGAAGTTGTTGCACAACGGTAACTTGCCGAGGTACTTCACTGGCCGACCCAACTTGTCAATGGACGCGAGAACCCTACTAGCCGGCTGGGCGGGGAGAGCGCTGGATACGGAAAGCCCAGTTGCGCTACCGCTCTCTGAACACCAGCCGGCCGTGTGGGAGTAAGAACCGCAACCAGTGCAAGTTGGTGCCTTCAGGCCCACAAAGTGACGGCAAAAAAACTTTGTATCCACCTGTGACAAATCCATGACATGATTGCACTGAGCGAGTGTGGCCACCGCCTTGGCCGAAAAGGAGCGGTGGTAGTCATAGAAGGCAGTGCCTCCATATTTGTACCCTAGATCAATGACTTTGAACAAATACAGGTCAAACTCCTCCCTCCTAAGGGGGCTAACAGAGCACACCACGTCCCGGTAGAGGCTGAAGGCCAACACAAATTCGGCAATATTAAGCTTTCTGTTCAGCCTTACATCCCTAGACTTGAGCACGACCGAGACCTCTCCGCAGGATATGGTCTTATTGTCCGGGGCTTCGTGTGCCGGCACGAGAAGACACGCCAGATTGACGTCCTTGCCTTCCAAAATATCCTGCCGGACATTAGCGGGTACGAAATGGGATGGTGCTATAGTTGAAGAAAGGCTGGACCCACCCGGCACCGCAGAAGCTGATGATCCGGCGACGGGCCCCGTCTGCACCCCTGTGCCGAACGCCGCAGGCCGGGCCTCGATAGTCTCCAGCCTAGCCTTCATATCTGACACAGATGAACCCATCACGTTGACAGCAGCATGCAGCTGTGTGAGGGAAGTCAGAATGGTACTAAGGGAAACCTCATCCTGGCTAGGAGCCGCTGGTTGTGCAGACAGAAGGTGGTAGAGTTCGGCCTTCCTCGCGGAGGCCGGGAACGGAATCCCCCTTCTCAATAACTCTGCCGTCAGCTTAGGGATGGTCCACAACCTTATCGGCAACTCCGCCGATCGCCCGGACTGCTGCTCCCCGCTGTCCCGAGAAGATGAGGAACCCTCCAGAAGAAATTCCTGAGACATCTCCCTACTAAAAGAAATTCAAACTCAAGTGGCCACACCAAGACTAATAATTACCTACTGGCCAGGCAAGGGCCAGATCTGCCCCAGGAAGGAAAGCCTAGCACCCGTGGCTAAGGTCCGAAGGCGCCCACGGTCGTGACCAGAAGCGCTGCCAGGTCTGTCGGCCTGGCCGGGTAGGGATTCAGAAGTTGGCAGTCAATGAGAAGGTCCCGGTACCGTGGAGTCTATGGTCGTGACCGGGTGAAGCGACTAAACTGACAATGGCACGGATGGGGGCGTTATCGTGACTGGTAACCGCTGGGAGACTGAGGGCCTGACAAGACCTACCTGTGACCGTGAGGGCTGACCTACCAGGCCGTGGCCGACCTGCGTGCGTGGACGTGACGCAATTTTATCGTAGATATGCCCACCAAGTGCCTGTAATCGAAACAGGAGTGCAACCGAGTCTGTGGACGTGACAGACTAGCCCCTGTAGTCGTTCGGGGACTCTACCTCGAGAGTAGCGGCAACGGACCATCGCCTGTAGACGTGGTAGTATCATATCACGAGTCTGTAGACGTGAGACTAATGCCTGCAGTCGTGGCAGGCCTTTATAACGAGTCTGTAGACTTGAGACTAATGCCTGTAGTCGTGGCAGGGCTTTATAACGAGTCTGTAGTCGTGACAGACTAATGCCTGCAGTCGTGGCAGGGCTTTATAACGAGTCTGTAGTCATGACAGACTAATGCCTACAGTAGTGGCAGGGCTTTAGAACGAGTCTGTAGTCGTGACAGACTAATGCCTGCAGTCGTGGCAGGGCTTTATAATGAGTCTGTAGTCGTGACAGACCTGGCAGAAATCTTTTTTTTTTTTTTCGTTTTCCTTTTTTAAGATTTATTTTTATTTTTTTTAAATTTTTTTTTCTTACCCCTACCTAATATGCCCACCTCCCACCAGAGGCGACGACAGTAGGCGCCACCCTGCAAGGTACGCGTCAGGGCCTGAGCATAGATAGGCCGCCATACTCAGTCCCCCAACCCACGCAGGAGTAAAGGGGTGGCCCACGCATGCGCACAACACCTGACTCACCTGGCAGCCATGACAGCCACAAACCCCGCCGTATAGCAAAGTAGCCAAACAACTGCGGAGTGAATAAACAAGGACAGACAAGTGAGTAAGCGGAGTCAGGCTAAGTGACCCCTCACCCACGCAAGCGCCCCCCAGATAATAACCAGCTTGTTGCGGCTGCGCCCTGAAACCGACCCACTAACTCACAACGTACCGTACCGGCTACGGGCGAACAGGCTACATGCACGAGGTGTAGCAACAATCCTAAATGGAGAAGCGGCTGACAAGCCAGTGGGCTATTACTAATTATATATCTATATATGTACATATAATTCCCCCCTTATATCAACCATCCCTAAAGACCCCTTTATATTAAAAAAAAATTTTTTTTTTTTTTCCTTTCCGAACTTCTCTATTCCCCTTTTTTTTTTTTTTTTTTACTTTATACCACTTTAATGATGCCAGCACCTGTGTGCCTAGAACTAGTGCTGAGCAAAGAGCACAGTTCATAGGCTGTAGTAACAAAGAGTGGCCAGCAGGTGTCGTCCTCTCCTAACACAGGAACCTACTGGAGTGCCGGAGGCCAGCAAGCCGAAGTCAGTCGCACTGGGAAGCCGGTAAGCGGCGTGAATGGCATGAGTGCGGGGATGAAAAGTAGCAGCAGAGGAGCCACAGGTGAGGGGTGACCGGGGAGGCTGTAGCACAGTTTATCTGGGGGGCCGCTGCCCTTGTGAGCGGAGTACCTGAACACAGGAGAGAAAGGTGCGGGCAGACAAAGGTGCGCCTGGGGACATAGGGAAACGCGCGGCAGCATGAAAGCATAAATAAATAAGACGGCGGGCAGCCACCCGGCCTACCTATTTTTAGTAGAGAAGAGTCCGACGCACACGACCACGAGAACTATCACAGGAGACACACGACTTCACTGGCACGAATAGCCACCCCACGAGCCGATTCGAAAGCGTTCGAACCAACAAGTGGGGGCCGGAGAGCCAGGTTTAAATAGTCAAAGCCCCGCCTCCCCTCACACAAACATGGCAATCTTAATTGCCTACCACTTACCGGTAATTGGTTTTTCCATTTAGCCTCCACAACGGCACTGGGATTTTTCCCACCCTTCTTTTTTGTAGTTTTTGACATTCTGGTCTGTATTTTTGGTTTAATGCCTTGCTGGCCTTATTATGTGTTTGTTTCTTTTCTTCTCTTGTTTTGATCAAGGTGTCAAAATAAAATCATTTTCAGCATCATCTTGAGTTCTCGGATACTTACTGGAGAAGGTAAAGGGGAGGAGGCTTTTAAAGGTTAGTTCTCCACGTTGTTTCCTGTCCCTGGGGAGGCGGGGTATCCTCCTGCTCAGTGCCGTTGTGGAGGCTAAATGGAAAAACCAATTAACGGTAAGTAATTATCATCTTTCTGCTTCTGTGAACACAATATATAACTGTTACATGACATCCAAAACATGAAGTCACAGTAAATAAGTCTGCTTTTGTCTTTAACATATAAACATATGAACTGTATTAAGGTTATTAGCAGGTCAAGCTGTATATACATGTAAGTCATATTAGCAACCTAGCGCAGGTATTAGCTAGACAGCTACACTGCCAGAGGAGGCCTGTGCCTATATTACCTGCCTGCTCTGGTGGTGCAGGCACCAACAAGAGCAGTATAGCACACGCCGGTATTGAGAGCTTGGGGTCTTTATAAATACACGTATAAAAAGTGAAACATGGGTTTATTTATTTTTGTTTGCAAAGTTGTGCAGAATTCACATAACGTGTCCAGCTTAAACAATGCTTCTGCAACTGTTCTTTGCTGCCATAACTTCTAGGATACAATTCTGTGTAACCCCTAAGGGACCAGAATATCCAAGGCATTAAACTCTCAGGATTGGAGTTGTCTCTGATCCTAGCATGGTGCAGGCTCAGCTCCAGAACCTGCACATCCAGCATGCTTATGGTAGTACATAGGAAAAACTGGCAAGCTGCTCAATACATTTAAGGCGGTGGCAAAAAGGGATTAAATTAAAGTTTTTTTCCCATGTACTGCATTGTAATGATATTACAATTCAATAATCTAGAGATTATGCCATTAGGCTCTCATGCCCAGCCGTCCCTTGTATTGGGGACCACAATGTGCGTTTCCTAATGCACGGGTAACAGCCGTGCGGCTGCCGCAGACGGATCCAGATCCATTCAACTTGAACATGTTCTATATTTTGCGGTGCAGAGGCACGGAGAGAAACCCCACGGAAGCACTCTGTTGTGCTTCTGTGGGGTTTCTCTCCATGTCTCCGTTCCGCATTACACCTTCCGTATTGCGGACCTATTCAAGTGAATTGATGTTTTTTTCCCATATACTGCATTGCAATGATACTTATGACATCATAAGATGTTTGACAATCTGATTCTGTTTAAAGAAAGATATAAGTGTACATTTTAAAAAACCTAGAGATTATGCCATTAAGGGCTCTTGCACACGGCTGTTGCTCGGCCGTTCCATGCATTGAGAACCGCAATTTGTGGTCCCTAATGCACAGGCCCATATATTGCGGACCCGCTGTTTGCAGGCCGCAATATGGGCCAAGCCGACACACGTTCATGTGCATGAGCCCTAAATGGAACATGTCAGCTGCACTGTGCTGTCCTCACTGAGACCCACTGACTTTAACGATTTGTCACGTCTGTGGTGGCAGTCAGAGATGATTCCGATGAGGCAACTACGCCAGTTTTCCTTTAAGCCAATTTTGATAACTCTCCCCCGTGTGATCATAGTACAGTCCTTGCAAAATGTTAACATGTTTTTGCAGGCAAGTGTGAATATTGCATGCATATAATTGCTTTGAAAGCCCACTCTTAATATGCAAATGTATTTATTGCAATAAATACCCTACAATATGTCTGGGGGGAAGGGTGACCTCTTTTCAAGACTTTCAATCAGATGGCCGTTCCTTCCCTGAACAGCTGCAGGAAGTGGTGGCCTGGTCAGAATGCCTCATTCAGCTGCAGCTGTCCTCAGGGCCCAGAGGAGAAGCCATAGGAACAACGTATGTACAAAGTTTTCCATTCACTTTTTTTTGCAAATTTGCTATTCAAACCATTTATCTGTAATCCATTGTTTCCTGCTGTCTTGGTGGCATGTAGCGTAATGAGGTTATAACGTGGGTTGTAGACATGAACCTTGCTGGAAAACAAAAACTAGGATTGCTTGAAACATACAAGCATGTCAGTCTAGCAAAGGAAGAGACGTATGGGTACAGAGTGAGGGCTCATGCACAAGGCTGTAGCCGTTTTTGCTGTCTGCAAAACAGGGATACTGGCCGTGTGAGTTCCGCATTTTGCAGAACGGAACGTCCGTCCGGCCTATAATAAAACCGTCCTATCCTTGTCCGTGATACTATTTGTTTTGTGGGGCTGCGGAATTGATGTACAGTCCTTTTGAAGTGAATGGGTCCCCATCCGACCCGTAGTAAATGTGGAGCGGATGTGGACGAAAAATATGTTTGTGTGCATGAGGTCTAAGGCTAGGGCTACATGGTGACATTTTTATAATGATAGTCAATGGTGTCGCACTGGCAAGCTGCGCAATACATTTGCTTGCCCAAAAATTCATCTAAAACTGGAATTTGGTACGACTGCCGCATCACAGTCGGAGCGAGACAACATTGACTATCATTATAAAAAAATGCTGCGTGCCACATGTTGCAGTGTAGTTGTTCCCTATTTGTCGTACGACACATGTCGCTGTGTAGCCCTAGTCTAAAACCTCATTCACACGTCTGTGATTTCCATCAGTGATTGTGAGCCAAAACCAGAAGGAGGTTTCTCAGACATAAGGTATAAGGGCTTATTCATACGGCCGTTGTACAGCCGTTCTGTGCATTGGGGGACACAATTTGTGGTCCCTATTGCACGGGCACCATCCGTGTGGCTGCCACAACGGAGCCAAACCCATGCAACTTGAATGGGTCCGTGATCCGTCCGCACCGCAAAAAAAACAAAACATGTTCTATTTTTTTGACCGACATTCTGGATTGCAGACCCATTCAATGCGACTACAAAAAATGGGGACATTCGTTCCGTGGCAGCCACAAAAATATTGAATGTGTCGCATTACGGACAAGGGTTGGACTGCTCTGTTACATTCCATATTTTGCGACAATGTCCGTGTTTTGTGGACCGCAAAAATGGCTATGGCCATGAGCATGTGCCCTTATGTGCATCCAAACTTGGTGCTGATTTAAAAAGTGTAGTCAGTGAATGGAAGATCTTTGCATCTCAAAGGCTGCAGACGGAAACACGCAACAGAGTGCAAAACTGCAGGAGGTTAGAGAAAAGGTGTTATTTACCATACATACTAAAAGTGAGCATAACAAAAGGGCAGCACACCCTGGAAGAGCCCAACCCAGGACTTCGCCTTCAATCCCTTCTTCTGGGGCATATGCACTGTTTTGCACTATATTGAGCATTTGTGTCCGCAGCCTTTGAGATGCAAAGATGTTCTACCACCGATTTGCATATGGCTGAATATAAAAGAGGTTGAAAGAAGACGGGTGTTCACACTGGGAGTAGAGCGCTGTGGTGTTTTTTCTTCATGTGATTTGGAAGAACGTTCAGGACACTTGGAAAATGAGATCGATGTGAAACGGTGAGGTTTACTTGGACATATTTTGACTATTAGGCCTATTGTACACGGCCGTTGTCCCGCTGTGGCCGTATTGCGGCCCCCATACGGCGGGTCCGCAATACACGGGGCACCGGCCGTGTGCATTCCGCATCACGGATGTGGACCCATTTACTTGAACGGGTCCGCAAACCCGGAGATGCGGTGCGGAACGTAAGGGAAGCTAGGGAGTGCTTCCGTGGGGTTCCGTTCCGTGCTTCCGTTCCGAAAAAAAAATAGAACTTAATCTATCTTTTTGTGGAATTGACGGATCCCGGGCCCCATTCAAGGGAATAGGTCTGCGATCTGCATGCGGCTGCCCCATGGTCGGTGCCTGTGCATTGCAGACCGCAGCATGGGCCCCGGCCAGCACGCGGTCGTGTGCAAGAGGCCTTAGGGTGGATTCACACACAGGTATTTTGTGGTGTTTTTCTATACTTTTATGTTTGGTGGTGTGTTGTGCATCTGTGTTTTTTGTTTTTTTTGCCTACAAAAACGCCAGATATTAGCTGAAAATCTTTGGTAAATAGGAACTACTGGACATCCAGGCTATTTTTGGAAACTGGAATTTTTTTTTGTATCTCGGGTTGGCATGTTGAAGCAATGTGCCACATTTACTAAAGTTTTGCCGCCTGTTTTTATGAGTAAAAAGCCTGATTACGACGGTCTTATTTTTTAAGTCTCATTTACCAACTGTTTTTGCAACTGTTTTAGAGGCATTTGCCCCTGTTGCGCTAATTTAGACCAGTTTTAGTGATTTTGAACCTGTCTTACAGGAAAACCACTAGAGATCAGACTTAAACCAAAAAAGACAAACAACATTTATGAAAGGATAATAAGGATAATAAAGTACTTTCACACTTGCGTTATTCTTTTCCGGCATAGAGTTCCGTCAAAAGGGCTCTATGCCGGAAAAGAACTGATCAGGCATATCCCCATGCAATCTGAATGGATAGAAATCCGTTCAGTTTGCATCAGTATGCCTTCCGTTCAGTCAGTGCATGCTGCGGTATTATGTCCGTCCAAAATGCCTGATCAGTCGCCGGAATGCCGGCATTCATTTACATTGACTTGTATTAGTGCCGGATCCGGCATTGCGAAACAACTGAAGGACGTATCCGTCCTTCCGGTCTGCGCATGCGCAGACCGGGAAAACTGTAAAAAAGACTGCCAGACGGATCCGTCCATCCGCATAACAAGCGGAGGGACGGATCCGTTCTTGCAATGCATTTGTAGACGGATCCGCATCAGGATCCGTCTACAAATGCTGTCAGTTGTAACACTAAACGGCGGATCCGGCAGGCAGCTCCGATGGCAGAACTGCCTGCCTGATCACACGAACGCAAGTGTGAAAGTACCCTTAGTAAATCTTCCCCAGTTACTTTTTTTCTGCTGTTTTACCACCTTATTCTCTATATTTTTTCTGCTGTTTTACCACCTTATTGCCCCTGTGAAAAAGCAGGAAGCGAAACGCGCGTTGGGGCTGTGAGGACGGCGTTCACTCCTATCTGGTTTGTATCTCTCCTTATGTGCACTTTTTGCCTTTTGTGTAGTATTTTCAGTATATTTTTGTCAGCTTGGCTTTCCATCTGTTATATACTATACAGCTCTCCATCTATGGGGAGCCTGGTATATAGGGCGGTCATACGGTATTCATGTTGCCCAGGTTTTTGGGTTTTTGTCTTCTATAGCCATGACGGATCTGTCTTGAACATCATTGAAAGTCAATGGGGGACGCATCCGTTTTCTATTGTGTCAGAGAAAACATTGTGTGTCAGGATGGATCCGTCTTGCTCTGCACCACATCGTGGACAGAAGAACGCTGCTTGCAGCGTTATTCTGTCCGCGATGGGGACGCAACCAAACGGAACGGAATGCATTTTGGAGCATTCCGTTTCGTTCAGTTCAGTTTTGTCCCCATTGACAATGAATGGGGACAAAACGGAAGTGTTTTCATGCGCTTTTGAGATCCTATGACGGATCTCAAAAGCAGAATTGAAAACGCTAGTGTTAAAGGAGCCTTAGTTGTCCATAGCAACCAATCAGATTCCGCCTTTCATTTTTCAGAACCGCTTTGGAAAATGAAAGGTGGAATTTGATTGGTTGCTATGGGCAACTAAACCAGTATTTCTTTACACGAGCTTTGATAAATCTACCTCAGCATGTTCAGTCAATAGCATTTTTTTCATCTTCTCTATAGGAAAAAAAAAGTTTGGAAAAAAAGACTATTCTAATATATTGTAACACGAAAACCCCACCAAAAAGCACTTGTTGTATGCAAAAAAACGCAAGTGATTTTCAGGACTATTATTAGTGGTAAAAATTGCCAGACAAAATTGTGAAGACTAATGTGGGGACTAATCCTCAGTGGCACTAATTTGTATTTTATCTTCTGTTTATTTGCATTTATTGTTAGCTAAGGCTACTTTCACACTTGCGTTGTTGGATTCCGGCAGGCAATTCCGTCGCTAGATCCGGAAATCCGTATGCAAACGGATCGCATTTGCATCCGGTGCGGATCTGGCTGACAAATGCATTGAAACACCAGATCTGTCTCTCCGGTGTCATCCGTAAAAACAGATCCGGTATTTATTTTTTTCACATTTTTAAAGGTCTGCGCATGCGCAGATTGGGAAACCGGATCCCGTTTCCGGAACACTTGGTACCACATCCGGCATTAATACATTTTAATGGAAATTAATGCCGCATCCGGCATTCCGGCATGTGTTCCAGAATTTTTGCCGGAGAAAATGCCGCAGCAGAATTGCGGAAAGGGGGAGGACCACATTCACGGACTTGTAAATAGACCCTTATTGTGCGCATAACGGAAAAGGATAGTACTGTTCTATCAGGGACCGGCTGTTCCGTTCCGCAAAAAAACTGACCCGCAAAAAATATGGATAACATCCGTGTGCATTCCGTTTTTCAATCTGTATGTCCGTTCCGTGTCCCCGCAAAAATGTTCTATTCTTGTCTGTTTTACAGACAGTTATAGGCCAGTTCTATAGAGAGCAGGACGTTCAGTTTTGAAAAATGCGAATGCACCTGGCTGGTATCTGTGTTTTGCGGATCCGCCAATTGTGGACCGCAAAAACGTCAACGGCCGTGTGTAATGTATTAGTATACTCATGTATGCCAATACATTATGATTTGTGTCTCTGACTTAGGCCTTCTGCACATTACTGTATCCGTATTTTGGTCTGTAATCCATGGATCCACAAAATACGGTTACCTTTCGTGTGATTCTGCATTTTTTTTTTTTTACTCCCATAAATAGAAATTCCTATTCTTGTCCGCAAAAGGGATCAGAATGGGACATGTTTTATAATTTGCGGAACGGCCATACAGATGTGTGCATGGCCCCATAGGAAAGAATAGATCAGTGTGCCATTCACAAAAAATACGTATGTTTGTGTGTGTAAGCCCTTAGGCGGCTGTTAGGGCAACAATAGTGTGTCCTAAGAGCAGGCTTTCTGAACAGATAGCCCTGGGGTCCTTTCTAAAAAGTGACATCACTTCTTATGATAGAAATAACCCTTTAAAGCTGAACTGAATCCACCAATACAGGGGGCAAGATTCGAGGGCAGAGCATAGGCAAATGTCTCAGAATTATGTGCAAATGGTCTTCCTGTATACCCCACCCCCAACCTAGTGTACTACTTAATTTACATTAAGACCCTAGACAAACTCCACAGCAATCTAAAGGTAGTCATACACATTAGACTAAAGTTGATGAAAATGGTTGATTTTAATAACCAAAATGATAATTGGAAAGATGGAATTTAACCATTGTTGTTCCCCAAACAGTCATTCTTTGAAAGATCTTTCATCTGTCGCTTGATGTAAATGTATGGCCAGTTTGAACAATTGTAATGGTCAATATGGCTTACATGTGTATAGCTGTGTCTGCGATATGATCATTCACTGGACAATCATTTGATCAATGGTTCTTAAACCTACATCCATCTAATGTGTGTGGCCAAATTAAAGAAGTTGTCCAGGATTTTTTTTTTTTTTTAATATAAATCCCACTCCCAGACATTGGGACCTGTGAAGAGAAGCATACTCACCTACTCCCCGCTCTCCGGCTCTGGCTGACTATTAGGACACAACACCACTGAGGCCAGTGATTGGCTGCAGCTGGTCACGTCACGTATCCCCGTCTGTGCAGATGTAGACAGATGGGGACCGGAAGTACAATGCAGGGAGCCAGGTAGCTGAAAACAAACGGCAGGGAGCAGGTACGGATTCATTCACATCACCGTTCAGCCTTTCCGTTCTTCTGCTCCAATTAGGAGAAGAAGTTTTTTTTTTTAGCTTTCTGTTAGGCTGCATTCACACGTCTGTGGAACACGGACCGTGTGATACCGGACTGGCTTCCTGCTGCCGGCGCTGCACAGTAATACACTCCTATGATCTATACGAGTGTACTACTGTACTGTGGCGGCAGCAGGAAGCGCACGGCGTCATAGTAACGAATGACGGCGTGCGCTCCTGCAGTAAGCTGGGTGCCAGTCTGGTATCACACGGTCCGTGTTCATGCAGCTTTATACTGACAGATCAGAAGAACAGAAAGCTAAACGATGAAGTGAACCCGGCCTAATGCCTCATTCACACGTCCATGTTGAAATCCATCATAAATGGGTCTGTGTGTCATCCATGTTTCACGGACACTGTACAGCTGAAAACTAATTTTGAAAACATCTCGTCCTAAGGAGTATTTTGTGGACCGCAAAAAACGAACGAATCTGCAAAAAATACGGATGACATCCATGTGCATTTCGTATTTTGCGGAACGGAACACCTGGTCCCTAAAAGAACAGTACTATCCTTGTCTGTGATGTGGACAATAATAGGACATGTTCTATTTTTTTTGCGGAACGGAAATAGGAAATACAGACATACGAAAACGGAATGCACATGGAGTAACTTCCGTTCTTTTTTTGTGGACCCATTGAAATGAATGGTTCTGCATAAAAACCGGAACGGACACGGAAAGAAAATACATTTGTGTGCATGAACCCTAATGGTCTGTGAAACACGGATGGCATCTGTGTTGCGTCCATATTTTTCGCTGACCCATAGACTATAATGGGCGTGATGGTTCCATGAACACAGACAAAATAGAGCTTGCATCCGAGCTAAAACCATGGACACGTTGTTCGGCTGTGCCCGCAATATGTGGGCACCGGCTGTGTGCACCCTGCATCACGGATGTGGACCCACTTGAATGGGTCCGCAATCCAAAAGGTTGGTGCGGAACGGAGGCACGGAACCCCACGAAAGCACTATGGAGTGGGGTTTCTGTCAGTGCCTCCGCACCGCTATATTTTTTTGCGGTGCGGACGGATCCTGGACCCCTTCAAGTTTAATGGGTCTGGATCTGTCGTGGCAGCCTCACGGATGGTGTCAGTGCATTGGGGACAGCAATTTGCGGCCCCCAATGCACGGAACGGCCGAACAACGTCTGTGTGAATGAGCCCTAAAATGAATATGTACGTGTGATGTCCGTGGAGAGCAAGTATGTGAAGTTTGTGAATCACTGACGTGCGAATGAGGCGTTAGTCTGTTTCTCTTCAAAGGTCCTGATCGCTGGGGTGAGATAAAAAAAAAAGAAGAAAACCCTTTTAAGAGCTAAATCAGAGCTCACAGTGATCTCAGATCCCAAACTTTCCCCGAGTTGATGTGATCTCAGACGCCAGAGCACTTTGCAGTAGATTGTATGTTGTATTATGATGAGCTCATGATGAGCAGTGGTACAAGGAAACATATTAATTACAAATTACGTCTTATATTCCAGTTTTATCATCTCTATAACAATCTTCTAGTTTGGTCTTGGACGTCAGAAGACCTGAAGAGTTTATGTCCAAGATGGATTTGATATCAATGCCTGAATTTCAAGAAGCTTGCTGGCCAATGGCAGTCATATGGGAGCGGATTAACCATGCAAATACATCAGATACTCCCCCTTTGAACTGGGGACTTCAAAAAGAAGACTGTGGTTTTCAATACTGGATTCTTTGTTCTGAAAGTTATTTTGTGGTTTGGGACACTAAGCGCTCGTACTGGAAAGTGAAAACTCCATTTGGACCATTGTTATTTCTTATTGGCCCCAGGTTCATTGATAAATCAGGGAAAGGATTCCAAGTACCACCGCTAACTTCAGTCACTCAGTCTGATACAGATGTATTAATGCCTGCAGCGCCCTCCAAGGTGAAGAAAAAAATGCTAAAGATTTCCCATTTTGTTTCAGCATGAGGCTCTAACAGTTCTGAGTTTTTAATATATCGATTATCCATATAACAATGAAGACCTTTCTCTGTAAAAAATGGTCTACAATATATAGGACCATCAGAGTATTGTGTTTTACACACATTTAGACTAGTAATCTTTAACATTGAGACAATAAACCGTATCGCTATGCAAATTTTATTTGTGATTTTAACCATTTTTGTCGAAAATACTGTGTCCACATGTTACTGTAAAGTGTATCTAAAACTACTAAAAATACTGTACACTTCTTTTTTTTGTTGTTTCTTCGAGGACTTTTAGGGGTTTGCGCCATTTTTTTTCTTGCAGCATGCTCTGAGCATGGCATGTATTTGCGCCATTTTTTTCATGCAGTTCTCATAGCTGTGTTTCTCAACCAGTGTGCCTCCAGCTGTTGCGAAACTACAACTCCCAGCATGCCTGCACAGCCAAAGGCTGGGAGTTGTAGTTTTGCAAAAGCTGGAGGCACACTGGTTGGGAAACACTGCTCTATAGAACTGGAAAAAACTTGAGAAAAATAAAATGCACATAAAAATTGTCACAAAAAACTTTATATAGAAAGCTTTTGAAATGAAGGATTTTACAAACATTTAAAAACGCTAAAAATTTTGTTTGTGAAGGAGACTAACCCTTTTGTGTGTGTATGTGTGTATATATATATATATATATATATATTGTGGTAAGGTGCAGGGTGCCGTCGTGGATGGCAGGTACGTGTCACCGAGGTTCCTGGCCTCGGTGAGGTAAGAGCCGGGTTTTTGTGTGTCAGCAGCAGCTAGTGCTGCTTGACAGCTTGATATTTAGTTTGGCTGCAAAGCCAATCCGGGCCGGCTCTTACTGGGAGTAGGCAAAGAGTTGGGTGGGTGCCTATTCCCCACGGTCCAGGCCGGTTTTTCCCGGGGCCTTTAAAAGACAGCCACCTCAGCAGGTGGGGGAATGATTGTCCTGGAGCTGTTGTTAGGCTGTGGAATCATTTGAGTTTGGGAGTTCTCTGGGCTGGAAGCAAGAGCCCAACAAGGAGGAGTGCAGACGGCCTGGAAACCTGACGTCGACTGTCTTGCGGCTGGACTGACAGCCAGGTGCGAACCTGCACCTAAAACCTCCCAGGTGACTGAAACCTGTACAGGACTGTTTTGTTTTGCCTCTTTACTTCTGATGTGTGTGAATTAACACCAAGAGACTGTTTGTCGTTTATTTTGTGCAAGTGTGAATAAAACACTGTTTATTGCACTTTCTGGACTCCCTGTTTTGCCTCTGTACTGCACCCGCACCGCTATCTACCAGAGCGACTCCCCACAATATATATAGGCTACTTGGTGCTCTACGACAGATATAGACATTTTCAGTGATCTCATGGGCAGTGCCACTGTACCCACAAGATCAGTGTCAGGAATGCAGCTGATACACATCGGACTCCTGCCAATAAATATATAAATGCTGGTACTAGTCTGCTACAGCGTGCCCCAATATCAATAAGAACAGTTTAGTGTTAACTCTTTGAGGGAGCTCACCAGCTAGTGTGGAGCCCAGTCAACTGTTCACCCCACGGTACCAAAAATGCATATAATTCACTAATGAGACTGTCTCTCAACACATCCCCTGTATTTTATTAATCTACGTAAAAACATGCATTAAAATATTAAAGTACATTATTTAATGATCCAGGCCTATAATATATGGAGCTCATGCATAAAACAAAATAAAAAATAAAAAAATGGCCAAACTGGTATATTAAGACTTTTGCTATTATCCACGTGAATGAACATACTAACGCACGAATATAGGCAACATCTGAATATGAAATTAAACGTGTAATCTTCATATGGGACTAGCCGCAGCTCAATCAATGTGAACAACAACATATGGGCATTAACATCTATTGAATTACCGTCCAAAATGCACAGTCATTATATTCCAGTTCGGCCATTTTTTTATTTTTTATTTTGTTTTATGCGTGAGCTCCACATATTATAGGCCTGGATGATTAAATAATGTACTTTTAATATTTTAATCTATGTTTATACGCGATATGGATTAATAAAATGCAGGGGATGTGTTGAGAGCCAGTCTCATTAGTAAATTATCAATATAAACAGTGCCTGGTACTAGTCTGCTGCCCCTGTGTGCGGCACATGTGCAGCAGACCAGTACCAGGCTGCACTCTCACATTATAATGATATTAGGGCAGACGGGGCAGCAGACTAGTACCAGGCTCTACATAGCCGTTCAAACTGATATTGGGGCACACGGGGCAGCAGACTAGTACCAGGCTGTATATAACTGTTCATACTGATATTGGGAAATACAGTTATGTACAAGTGCAGCCTGGTACTAGTCTGCTGCCCCGTCTGCCCTAATATCAGTATGAACGGTTATGTACAGCCTGGTACTAGTCTGCTGCCCTGTCTGCCCTAATATCAGTATGAATGGTTATGTACAGCCTGGTACAAGTCTGCTGCCCCATGTGCCCTAATATCAGTATGATTGGTTATGTACAGCCTGGTACTAGTCTGCTGCCCTGTCTGCCCTAATATCAGTATGAATGGTTATGTACAGCCTGGTACTAGTCTGCTGCCCTGTGTGCGCTAATATCAGTATGAACGGTTATGTGCAGCCTGGTACTAGTCTGCTGCCCCGTCTGCCCTAATATTATTATGAATGGTTACGTACAGCCCAGTACTAGTCTGCTGCCCCGTGTGTCCTAATATCAGTATGAACGGTTATGTACAGCCTGGTACTAGTCTGCTGCCCCGTCTGCCCTAATATCAGTATGAACGGTTATGTACAGCCTGGTACTAGTCTGCTGCCCCGTCTGCCCTAATATCAGTATGAACGGTTATGTACAGCCTGGTACTAGTCTGCTGCCCCGTCTGCCCTAATATCATTATGAATGGTTACGTACAGCCTGGTACTAGTCTGCTGCCCCGTCTGCCCTAATATCAGTATGAATGGTTACGTACAGCTTGGTACTAGTCTGCTGCCCCGTGTGCCCTAATATCAGTATGAATGGTTATGTACAGCCTAGTACTAGTCTGCTGCCCCATGTGCCCTAATATCAGTATGAATGGTTATGTACAGCCTGGTACTAGTCTGCTGCCCTGTGTGCCCTAATATCAGTATGAATGGTTATGTACAGCATGGTACTAGTCTGCTGCCCCGTGTGCCCTAATATCAGTATGAACGGTTATGTACAGCCTGGTACTAGTCTGCTGCCCCGTCTGCCCTAATATCAGTATGAATGGTTATGTACAGCCTGGGACTAGTCTGCTGCCCCGTGTGCCCTAATATCAGTATGAATGGTTATGTACAGCCTGGTACTAGTCTGCTGCCCCGTCTGCCCTAATATCAGTTTGAATGGTTATGTACAGCCTGGTACTAGTCTGCTGCCCCGTGTGCCCTAATATCAGTATAATTGGTTATGTACAGCCTGGTACTAGTCTGCTGCCCTGTGTGCCCTAATATCAGTATGAACGGTTATGTGCAGCCTGGTACTAGTCTGCTGCCCTGTGTGCCCTAATATCAGTATGAATGGTTATGTACAGCATGGTACTAGTCTGCTGCCCCATGTGCCCTAATATCAGTATGAATGGTTATGTACAGCCTGGTACTAGTCTGCTGCCCCATATGCCCTAATATCAGTATGAATGGTTATGTACAGCCTGGTACTAGTCTGCTGCCCCATATGCCCTAATATCAGTATGAATGGTTATGTACAGCCTGGTACTAGTCTGCTGCCCTGTGTGCCCTAATATCAGTATGAATGGTTATGTACAGCCTGGTACTAGTCTGCTGCCCCGTGTGTCCTAATATCAGTATGAATGGTTATGTACAGCCTGGTACTAGTCTGCTGCCCCGTGTGTCCTAATATCAGTATGAATGGTTATGTACAGCCTGGTACTAGTCTGCTGCCCCGTGTGTCCTAATATCAGTATGAATGGTTATGTACAGCCTGGTACTAGTCTGCTGCCCTGTGTGCCCTAATATCAGTATGAATGGTTATGTACAGCCTGGTACTAGTCTGCTGCCCCGTGTGTCCTAATATCAGTATGAATGGTTATGTACAGCCTGGTACTAGTCTGCTGCCCTGTGTGTCCCAATATCGATATAACAGTTAGGTACAGGTGGGTATTTTCATTTGCTGTACAAAAAATGTCTTTGATTAGGGCCCCTAGACACAACTTTCCTTGGAGTCCTAGAAATACCAAACCTTCCCTTTTCCTCCCAAATGTTCACATTTATGGGACATTTTATTGTAATGCCATCAACGGAGTCTCTCAATATTAGTTTGTTGTTAAAGAATTTATTTCATGAATAAGTGCTGATAGATGGTGATCAGCTTAACGGATGGAACATGTACCTCAAGGATGGTATGAACAGGTACTTATAGTTTCTGCTCAACTTTTTCAGCAATGGCACTTGATAAGGGCTCATGCACACCACCATGGTCTTTGTCCAATCCCCTTTTTTTGCAGATTGTATGTGGACCCATTCACTTCAATGGGGCCACAAAAGATGAGAACAGCACACCATCCGCTGTCCGCATCCGTATGTCTGTTCCGCGGCCCCACAAAAAACAAACATAAAAACACGTCCTATTCTTGTCTGTTTTGCGGACAAGGATAAGACAGTTCTACAGAGTATTAATCACAGTTGGTGGAAACGTTGTAGAGAAGTTAAAACCTCAGAATTTATTAGGTATGCGTTAAAATAAAGGGGGAGGGTGTGCGAACCCTACCTCAATGTATACAAACAAACAAAAAATGACCATGAATAAGTCAATACTCTGAACTGTACAGACAGACCAACAGATACCCCCTCAGGGTCCCTTGCATTACAGCGACAGGATTGTTGGCTATCTAGAGGAAAATGCCCCAGAGTGTGCGCCGCTGGTTCACGCAATACACTCTATAATGCATAGGGACCGATAACAACTGATAAGGCTGCTGTAGCGCAGTATATCCACATAATGTTACCAGTCACTATCAGTTCAGACTAACAAAATGCCAGACTACTATACTACTAGTATTTGTAGAAGAAACTGATAGGTGGTGGACAGCTTTTTGTAGAATGGTGGTATAGATGATGTTCGGCAGTATAAGAGAAGAACTGATGGAGGGGGATCAGTTCTCTGGATACAGAGTGTGTGAAGATGTTGGTCAGCATTTGATTACATGTGCTAAGATGTTGGTTAGCACTCTGCAGATTATAGATGAAAGGTGCTGAGATTTTGGTCAGCATCTTGGAGGAAAAATAGGCTGATAGATGTTGGCCAACATTCTGGAGAAGAAAATGTGCTGATAGATGATGATCGGCTTACTGGAGTGGAGGAGGATCTGACAGCTGGAATGAAGCATCTGGAGCTGGAGGATTGACTTGTAAAGGAAATTCTATTTCTTCAAACCAGATATGAATCAAAGTTATTCCTTTATATAGTATGTATATTTTATGCATTATATCATAGTAAGAAAGCAGTTACTTAGAAAATTGCAATCATATACAACATAAAGTTCCATGAACTGATAAAGATACTTATATTTACTTAACTAAGGAACCACCAGTAGTCCACAATCCCTTCAGAGTATCTAGATCAGACATCCTCAAACTCAGGATAGGTCATCAATATCATATCAATGGGAGTCAAACACCCCATATCCCCACAATCAGGCTTGGACTGGCCCACCGGGGAGGCAGTGGATTCCTCTGTGGGCCCCCAGTCTCCTGCACCAGGAGATAAGACGGAGGAGTAATTATGTCTCTTGTTTCTCAGGAGAGATAATTATTGTAGCCACTAGGTGGCAGTATCGCACAGCGATGCAGCCTCCTACTGGTGTAAAGTATTCAACAAAGGACCGCACTGCTATTCAATATTCTGAGCCTCCCTTTTTCCAGCACAAAACTGTTCGTCCCACCGGACATGGAAAGAAATCATCAAGCTCCACGTGTTATCATCTCTCTTCCACCAGATTCTCCTGTTGGATATCAAGGGATCGCAACCATAGTGAAGCACAGACTTCCTCTGTACATAAAAAAGGGTAATATTATACTCACAAGCAGACACTTCTTCAGGAGCGAATGACAACATCTGTGTAGCCAAAACCTTTTACCCGCTATACAGTCCCACCCACCATACTCATTATCCAATCACCCCAACATACACCAATAAAACCACAATTTATACTAAACATAATAAAAAGCTTTAACCACTTGAAGACCACAGGTTTATACCCCCCTAGTGACCAGGCCCTTTTTTACAAATCCGCACTACACTACTTTCACCGTTTATTGCTCCGTCATACAACTTTACACCCAAATGAATTTTACCTCCTTTTCTTCTCACTAATACAGCTTTCATTTGGTGGTATTTCATTCTTGCTGACATTTTAACTTTTTTTTTGATATTTTACTTTTTTTGACGAAATTTTTGCAAAAAAACTACATTTTTCGCTTTCTGTTGTAAAAATTTTCAAATAACACTACATTTCAATTTAAAATTTTCTCTAAATTTATTGTTCTACATGTCTTTGATTAAAAAAAATGCAATAAGTGTATATTTATTGGTTTGGGTAAAAGTTATAGCGTTTACAAACTATGGTGCAAAAAAGTGAGTTTCCGCACTTTGATTTTCTGAGCACCTGTCCTGTTTCCTGACGCACTACAATGCTCAGACAGTAGAAACACACCATAAATGACCCCATTTCGGAAAGTAGACACCCTAAGGTATTCGCTAAGGGGCATAGTGAGTTCATGGAATTTTTTATTTTTTGTCACAAGTTAGCAGAAATTGAATTTTTTTTTCAAAAGATTTCATTTTACGCTAACTTGTGTCAAAAAATATAAACTTCCATGAACTCACTATGATCCATGGATCCGCAAAACACATACGGACGTCTGAATGAGCCTTACAGGGGGGTGATTAGTGACAGGGGGGTGACGGGGGGTGACATGGGTGATCAGGGGTTAATCAGTGATGGGGGTGGGGGTGTGTAGTGATTGGTGCACTTTACTTATGTTTCCTCTGGTGGTCCCAGACAAATGGACCACCAGAGGAGCAAACAGCAGGCATATCAGACGCTGTTTACAAAACAGCGTCTGATATGCGTTTTAAATGCGCTTTCATTCGCATCTACAGCCTGCCAGTGCATGATCAGCGCTGGCAGGCTGTAGTTTCAGTTGTCCCGGTTACGATCGCATGAGCGCGCGTGCGTTCATGCGAAATCTCGGGTGTCACGAGATGACGCCGATAGGCGGCAGTGAGACCTGAGAGAGCCGCCGCGCTGACGCCCATCGGCGTTAGCGTGGCTGCAAGTGGTTAAACAGACCCTCATAGACCAATGTAATCTAAACGCTCTTTCAATAATACTGCTTAATTTCAATTAAAATAGAACCATCGTTGTTATACTCATCTTCTCATTTCATTCAGAAAAGCTACTTTATCACATGTCTCGTCATGTGACAGTGATCACCTGACCTATTCCATCCAACCACGATGTGGCTCCACCCTTTACAACTGAAAGTCCTTCCTCGCTACTACTACACTATACTACATTGAAACATGCCTTCAGGTCGCATTCTCTATTTAGACCACTCGGTGGGAGTGTGTCAAGATTATACATCCATTCAACCTCTTTTTTATTTATTTTGGCAATCAAGTCTCCTCCACGCCAATGCATTCTAACTGGTTCAACACCCACAAACCGCAAGACCCTCGGATCCTTTTGAGAACATTTTTGATAACATGTGTTTCTACTCCCTTCCTAGTGTTACGGATATGTTCTTGTATCCTTGTTTTCAGCTTTCTAGTGGATCTTCCGACATACTGGAGGACACACGGGCACTCCAGTACGTAAACCACCCCTATGCTTTCACAGGTAATGTTGCCCTTAATTTAAAAAAATTGTCCTTTTTTATTTGAATGTACCATCTGTATCTTCCTAGATTTCTCATGGGATGAAAGATCATACCCCACTTAACATATCCCTAATAATATCAATAAAAACACTGAAACCAGCCAATGTTGTTTGGAAAATATTTTTTTTACTAATTAATAATTTAACATTAACAACTCAATTAAAACATTCCGTTGAACTCAATACACGAGCTCAGCCATAAGCTCAAGCTCATTACAAATTAATCATTTAACAATAACAACTCAATTTAAACTTTCATTTGAACTCATATACAACAATACTTGAGCTCAGCCATAAGCTCAAGCTCAAAATTGCAGCTTATCAAACAACTCATACCCCCAATTTAAAAATAAAAAACCACAGCCTATCAGGAAGTGCGGGCAGGGCAGCGATGATTCTTCCTTCACTGATGAGGTACGGACCCAGCTTCACCTGTGCCCACATATTTATCAGCACCAGCTCAACCAGATTAGCCAATCACAGCCCTGGCAGCACAAATATTACTAAACCAACCTAACCATTGGCTAAATATCAGTCAATAAAATAAGGGTTGCCACACCAGGGCAGAATTGCCCAAACGTTGGCGACCCAATCACAACCATGTTGCCATCCCATGCAATCTGCCCGGAGATAGCAACAGTAAAAAAGGCAGGAAAAATTCCCACCAAAACTAATAAAGTGAACCACATAGGCCCCACCCATATTCGACCTCCACCCCCCCCGTTTACACCGCAATCGTTACGCCCCTGATCCCATCACTACAGTAATACAGCCCGACATACCTCTTATATCCAGTGACGTCTCCTTTGATGTAGATGTTCTCTGTCCTCGCCTTCTCCTTTCAGACCTTCAGACCAGACCACCATTTTGTTGCCATTTTCCGTCTCTGTAGTTTGACAATAAAAAAAATATCTTAGTTTACTACTTTTCCATCATCCTCCCATCTTCTGGACAAATCATCCTACTACCCCCAATACTGTGCCCGTGTTGTCCCCAATATTATATTCCAGATAATATCCCTGATAATACTAGTACCACACAGAGCCCCCCATATAAAATACCCCTTCTTTGTGGCCTCAGTAGAAGACCCCATAATGCCCCATAATAATGTGCCAGTAACAAGTGCCCCCCAAAGATGCCCCCAATCATGTGCCAGTAACAAGTGCCAACCCCCCCATGTGCCAGTAACAAGTGCCTCTCTTTCCCCATGTGCCAGTATCAAGTCCCAACCCCCCATGTGCCATTATCAAGTGCCAAACCCCCCCATGTGCCAGTATCAAGTGCCTCCCCCATGTGCCAGTATCAAGTGCCAATGCACCCCCCCATGTGCCAGTATCAAGTGCCTCCTGCTCCCCCCATGTTCCCCCCAAACTGTAATTTAAACCAGGAGCCAATAGCCTTTAGCTATGCCATTGGAGCAAGACTAGAACATGGACACAGGAGCAGGACTGGATAATGGACACAGGAGCAGTATAAAGTGCCTCCTGCTCCCCCCAATCCCCCATGTGCGACTGTATTTAAAAAAAAAAACAACACTCATACTTACCTCCACTCCAGACTGCGATGCGATGCAGGCCTCTTCCGGCCTGTGTCCCGCACTGTACGGCTCAGGCAGCGCGATGACGTCATCGCTCCGCCTGCACCGGCCTCTGATAGGCTGCCGGCACAAGGCCCAAAGCCTATCAGAGGAAGAGGGAAGGAAGACGCCTCTCCCTCCTTTTCCCTGCCGCAGCACAGCCATCTGTATCTCTGTCCTGAGGACGGCGATACAGATGACTATGGAGATGAGCTCTTAAACAATGGAAGCGTTCATCTCCCTGAGACCTGCCGCTGCCGTGGGTCCCCTCCCAGCAGAGCCAGTGGAAGGTCACAAAAAAAAAAAAAGACTCAGGACCGGCCGTCCCCCCTGATGTTGGCTCTGCCCATATGGTTAGGAGTCAGGGCCAGGAGTAGGGTTCTCTAGGTGGTGACTTATCCCTTTCCCTCCTAATTGTCTGTGTGGTGTTTTCTCCTATACCTCATCCATGACACATTGATCTGCTCACCTCTCCTCTTACTCACCACATGTTGTGGAGAGGAGGTCAAGTTTTCCATGAAGTCATGACAGTTAGTAGATGAGCAAGGCCACGTCCATATCTCTGGTGAACATTTCCGGCAGAGAACAGCCTGCCAGAGTTCAATGGATTTGGCATTGCTGGATTTTACAGATCACCACTGGATCCCTATTGAACATAATGGGATCTGGCGGTGATCCGGCCTCTTTCTGGCATAAATGCTGGGTTTCAGCTGGACAAAAAACGTTGCGTGTAGCGATTTTTGGTCCAGCAGGCAACCGGCATTTGTGTCTGATCATGTAGCTGCATCCTCTTGGCCAGCATAGACTTCTATTATGATGAAATGCTTCTTATAGGCTTCTGTGGTACATGCCGTCATAGAATTCTGTTATGGTCCGTGGTAGCTGAATCCATAACTGGATTTTTAGATAACCCGAACCTGTACGCCGAACCTGAAAATACAAGTTTGCTCAATACTAGTCATCTACCCGATCTCACGCCCATCTTGTTCTCCAAGACCTCTCCTCTGCCTCTCCTACACGGCTGATCCAGAAGACTTCATTGCACTGCCACAATACAGCCATGTTCAGTTAGCAGATGTGTATACACCTCAGCTTCAACCGCTCACTGTGCATGCCCACATTGTGGCAATGCATGGAAGCCTTCTACAGCCGTCCATGGGAAAAGCAGCCTCTAAAGTTCTTTAAAGAAGTAACATGCCACTTTATCAGTCTGTGCTCCTGCAGACATTGCAATTTATTACATGTGGAAATTGACTGGCTATGTGATTTTATGGCCCCATTCACACGTCCGCATTTTAGTCCGCATCTATTCCGCAATTCAAAAGCAGGTCAACTAAAGCATGTCAACTGTGCGATTCTGCACCTTATATGTAGTGGTTTTCCCCCTAGACTTCAATGGGGTTTGTAGCGGACTGGACCCTGTACCAGAGTCTGCCCCAGTTTCCTGGAAGGGACTGCTTGCTCGCCTCCTGCCCTGCGACTATGGCCCCATGTATGCTTGTCCTGTTTGAGCGGTGATGCCCCAGATAGCTCTGCTATGGAGCCCATTCGTATAATGAAAGACTATGGGAAAGACTTTAGCTCCATGGCAATTGAACTGGACATGTGTGGTCTGAGCGCCATTCAATAATGTGCGCTCAGACCTAAGCTATCTGGGGATATGTTGCATGTATATGTTTTATGTAATAATTGTAACATTGTGTAATTTTATGTCCTTTTGCAACCATGTGCTCAATGGAGTCTGCCTCTATCCCTGGATATATTGAGCGCTCAGATCCAAGCCATCTGGGGATATGTTACATGTCTGTGTACTGTAAAGGGTGGGACATTGTGTATTGAATAGTGATGTCTGTCCTATTGTCCCCACATGTGTATTGGCGATTTCCCTTTGTCCTGAGAGATAATTGAATGACTCCTCAATTGTCTCCAGGACAGAAGACATTGTGTATTCGCCTGCCTGTGATGATTACATTACCCATGTAGGGGATTGTATCACAGGCAGAGGGAGGGATATGCTGGGTGTGGTTGTCTGTATTGTCCCATTGTGTGTGATTGGCTGCTGTATCCCGTGTCGTAGTCTTCCTTCTGGACCCCTAGGGGAGTGTCCACCAGGTGGGAGACCTGGATAAATACCGGGCAGGTAGCCCTCAATAAAAGTTAGAGTTCCTGCTTGACCCTCAAAACGAAGTGTCGTCTCGTTATTGGGGGGGATTTGACTGTATGCTGATTGCCAGGAGTGTAAGCTGTTCATATTGCTTTTCCTGTTCGGCTGCTTCCAGGGTTCGTGTGTCTCTTGTTCGGAAGTTGGTGAATTCGTGTGGTTTGCAGTTCGGGAAGTTGGTGATTGCAGTAGCTGCTGGTCTATCCGGAAAAGGGAATATCGCCTAAACGGAGTTGTGTGCGTAACGGTCCGTTACAGGGTTATTAATATAAATAGAAAATCTGGACCAAAATCCACTCAAAAAAAACATAAAAACTGCTCAAAAAACCCACACCAAAACAGCAATAAATAGTACGCATTTTTTAATGAAGTTTTTAAGGTGGTTACTAGGGTCTCAAAAGAAGTGTGTTACATTTTCGATGAAACCCCTCCAGCCCCAGTGCGAAAGGCATATTTGGATGGACATTACATTCAGTGCTATTACACATACAGGAGAATACAGCACTACATATTTATTAGGCCAAGTTCACACTTCAGTTATTTGGTCAGTTATTTCCAACAGTGATTGTGAGCCAAAACCAGGTACAAGTCAAAAGTCCCAAAAAAGTGCAGATCTTTCCATTATACCTCTGTGTAGGCTTCACTACGGGTTTTGGCTTACAATAACTGATGGAAATAACTGACCAAATAACTGGTGTGAACTCAGCCTTACAGCTTTTTCATTTCCTTATGGCCTCATGCACACGACCGTTTGTGTTTGGCGGATTCGCAAAACACGGAAGCCACTCCGTGTGCGTTCCGCAATTTGCGGAACGGAACGCGGTCCATTGTAGAAATGCCTATTCTTGTCCGTTTTGCGGACAAGAATAGGACATGCTCTATTTTTTTGGCCGGGCGAACGGAACGGGGCAGCGGAATTGGACAGCACACTGAGTGCTGTGCACATCTTTTGCGGCCCCATTGAGGTGAATAGGTCCACGCTCGAGCCACAAAATATGCGGCTCGGACGCGGACCAAACCTACGGTCGTGTGAATGAGGCCTATCTTCTCCTTTCGGCCCAGACAGCGAATGACTCCTTTCAGCCATGTCGTGTCTTTAAAAGTTTGCCTTACAAACATCTGATGATGATAATACTGATGCCCCAACAATATTATCCTGGTGCCAGTGGCATACATAGAGAAGTAAGGGCCCCATAACAAGGATCAAAAAGCCCCCCCCCCCCAGGACAGAAGGGTTTCTGCTTAAACCCTTTTCAGTGACCCTTGGGCCATTTTTTCACTGCTTCATTTGCTAAAAGTTCTTTCTTTAGAGGGTCCTGACCATTTTTACCTCCTGTAGAAGAGGAGACAATCCCAACTAAGACTGGGCACCCTCTTGCCCTGGCTCCATAGCAGTTGCATGGTCTGCCGCTATGGTAGTTACACTCTGCCTGGTGGTACTCTAAATACTGTGCCCGCTGTGCTCCTTAACCACTTCCCGACCGCCTAACGCACAACTGCGTTCTCGCGGCGGTCGGGCTGTTCTGGGGCGCCGCAGAAGTGCGTCATCTCGCGAGACGCGAGATTTGCTGTGAACGCGCGCGTCTCAGGAGTTTAACTACAGCCTGCCAGCGATGATCCATCGCTGGCAGGCTGTAGATGCGATATAAATCGCATCAAACAAGTATATCAGACGCTGTTTTGTGAACAGCGTCTGATATACCTGCTACCTGGTCCTCTGGTGGTCCCATTTGCTGGGATCGACCACTAGAGGACCAGGTAGGTAACTATGTAAAGTTGCACCAAACACTACACTAACACCCCCCCTCACCTATTAACCCCTTGTTAACCCCTTGATCACCCCATCTAGACCCCCTGATCACCCCCCTGTCATTGATCACACCCCTTGTAAGGCTCCATTCAGACGTCCATATGTGTTTTGCGGATCCGTGGATTCACGGATCCGCGGATCGGATCCGCGGATCTGCGGATCCGCGGATCTGCGGATCCACAGATCCTCAAAACACGGACATCGGCAATGTAAGCTCCGCATTTTGCAGATCCGCACATTGCCAGAACTATATAGAAAATGCTTTGTCCGTCCGCAATTGCGGACAAGAATAGAACATGTTCTATATTTTTAGCGAACGGAAGTGCAGACCCGAAGCGCGGATCCGTAATTCCGGATCCGAAGCGGACAAAGTCTGTCCCCATAGAAATGAATGGGTCCGCAATCCGCTCCGCAAACAGAATTGCGGACATGTGAATGGGGCATAAGGGTCCCTTATCACCGCCAGTTAGTTAGCTACTTGTTAGGTAGTTGGCGCCCAGCCCACCGCACCGCAGTCACTGATTTTGGCAGAGATTTTTTCATCCACATTGATTGATGCGAATGAATAAATCTGTGCCGTTCATTTTTTTTTCAGCCCAGCGGCTGAACGGAAAAAATCTCATTACCCGTATGCTCAATATACGGAGAATCGCAGAAACTCCTAATGCTGGCCATACGTGTAATGATTGCGGAGACCTCAAATGCCAGGGCAGTACAAACACCTCACAAGTGACCCCATTTTAGAAAGAAGACGGCCCAAGGTATTCCGTGAGGGGCATGGTGAGTTCATGCAAAATTTTATTTTTGTCACAAGTTAGTGGAATATGAGACTTTGTGAAAAAAATAAAAATCAACTTCCGCTAACTTGTGCCAAAAAATTTTTTCTGTGAACTCGCCATGCCCCTCACGGAATACCTTGGGCTGTCTTCTTTCAAAATGGGGTCACATGTGGGTATTTATACTGCCCTGGCATTTTAGGGCCCTAAAGCATGAGAAGAAAAATGCGTAAAATGCTCTCCTAAAGGTACTCATTGAATTTGGGCCTCTTGCGTATCTTGGCTGCAAAAAGTGTCACATGGTATCGCCGTACTCAGGAGAGTAGGGCAATGAGCTTGGGTGTATTTTACATATACCCATGCTAGGTGAGAGAAATATCTCTGTAAATTGACAACTTTGAATAAAAAAATTTAAAAAGTTGTCATTTACAGAGATATTTCTCTCACCCAGCATGGGAATATATAAAAATACACCCCAAAACACATTGCCCTACTTCTCCTGAGTACGGCGATACCACATGTGTGACACTTTTTTGCAGCCAAGATGCGCAAAGGGGCCCTAAAACCAATGAGTACCTTTAGGATTTCACAGGGCATTTTTACGCATTTGATTCTCACGCTTTAGGGCCCCTAAAATGCCAGGGCAGTATAAATACCCCACAAGTGACCCCATTGTGGAAAGAAGACACCCTAAGGTATTCTGTGAGGGGCATGGCGAGTTCACAGAATTTTTTTTTTTGGCACAAGTTAGCGGAAATTGATATATATTTTTTTTTATTTTGTTTTTTACAAAGTCTCATATTCCACTAACTTGTGACAAAAAATAAAATTTTACATGAACTCACCATACCCCTTACGGAATACCTTGGGGTGTCTTCTTTCTAAAATGGGGTCATATGTGGGGTATTTATACTGCCCTGGCATTTTAGGGGCCCCTAAAGCGTGAGAAGAAGTCTGGAATCCAAATGCGTAAAAATGCCCTGTGAAATCTTAAAGGTACTCATTGGTTTAGGGCCCTTTGCACCCAGGCTGCAAAAGTTCACACAGTGGTATCGCTGCACTCAGGAGTAGCGCATGTGTTTGGAGTGTATTTTTATATATACCATACTTGTGTGAGAAATATCTCTGTAAATGACAACTTTTTAATTTTTTATACAAAGTTGTCAGTTTACAGAGATATTTCTCTCACCCAACATGGGTATATGTAAAAATACACCCCAAAACACATTGCCCTTCTTCTCCTGAGTACGGCGATACCACATGAGTGACACTTTTTGCAGCCTGGGTGCACAAAGGGCCCAAATTCCAACGAGTACCTTTAGGTTTTACATGGCGGCTCACAATTTAGCCCCGCCCAAAATGCCAGAACAGTAAACACACCCCACAAATGACCCCATTTCGGAAAGTAGACACCCCAAGGTATTCACAGAGGGGCATAGTGAGCCCGTCTGAGATTTTTTTTTTTTTGCCAGAAGTTAGCAGAAATGGAAACTTTATTATATATATATTTTTTTCCTCAGAAAGTGTCATTTTCCGCTAACTTGTGAAAAAAATGAAATGATACATGAACTCACTATGCCCCTCCGTGAATACTTTGGGGTGTCTTCTATCTAAAATGGTGTGATTTGGGGGTATTTATACTTTCCTGGCATTCTAGCACCTGAAGAAACATGACAGGCGCTCAGAAAGTCAGAGCTGCTTCAAAATGCCGAAATTCACTTTTTTGCACCATAGTTTGTAAACGCTATAACTTTTTACCCAAACCAATAAATATACACTTATTGGATTTTTTTATCAAAGACATGTAGAACAATAAATTTAGAGAAAATTTATATAGAAATGTAGTTTTTTTGAAAAATTTTACAACAGAAAGTGAAAATGTCATTTTTTTGCAAAAATGTCGTTAAATTTTTATTAATAGCAAAAAGTAAAAATGTCAGCAACAATGAAATACCACCAAATGAAAGCTCTATTAGTGAGAAGAAAAGGAGGTAAAATTCATTTGGGTGGTAAGTTGCATGACGGAGCAATAAACGGTGAAAGTAATGTAGTGCGGAATTGTAAAAAGTGGCCTGGTCATTAAGGGTGTTTAAGCTAGGGGGGCTGAAGTGGTTAATGTCCCCAAATACTATATTGAAGAAATAACAGTGCCTTCATATTGTCCCTAGTAGTAATAGTGTACCACAGTGAGCTCAGTAGTGATATACCTCCCCAAAACGGCCCAGTAGTAATAAAGACCCCTAAAATGTTCCCAGTAGTGATAAGACACCTCTATAAGGCCCCTTGTAAAGCCCCCAGTAATTATAATGCCTACTGTAGTGCCCCTAGTAATTATAATGCCTTCTATAGTGCCTTCAATAGTTATAGAGCCCCCTATTGTGCCCCCAGTAGTTATCATGCCTCCTATAGTACCCCTAGTATTTATATGACAAATATTTGTAATGCTCCCAGTAGATATAATGCCCCCCCTTGATGAGGAAATCGACCTGCCATGTGGATTTACAAATCCACGCCATGTCAAAATTCTCTGTGTAGATCTGCTGCAACACCGCATCAAATCTGCACCAGAAACCACAAATAACACATGCAAGGGTGCGGAAACACACAGAAATTAGTGTGGAATTTCTGCAGGACAGCCTGCACCTGTGTGCAGGAAGCCTTAAACGGGTTACCCGGTTATATTTTTTTTCATCTCATATCGCCCACATTGGTGAGTCTACTGGACGAGCGCTGAGCTCCTGGTGTAATTCTGTAGCGGGCACTTCTGGGATTACATGCCATACATTTGGCACGTGATCTTCTGGTACTTTCACACTTGCGGCAGGACGGATCCGGCAGGCTATTCAGCCTGCCGGATCTGTCCTGCCACAAGTGCCCGTGCACTGCCGTTCTGCCGCTCCGTCCCCATTAACTATAATGGGGCGGGGGGCGGAGCTACGGCGCAGCAAGGCAGTGCGCGGCCGGAGATCGCCGGACTAAAAGTCCTGCATGTCCGACTTTTCAGTCCGGCGATCTTTGCTGTGCGCATCCGTGCTGCGCTGTAGCTCCGCCCCGCCCCATTATAGTCAATGGGGACGGAGCGGCAGCACGGCAGTGCACGGCCACTTGCGGCAGGACGGATCCAGCAGGCTGAATAGCCTGCCGGATCCGTCCTGCCGCAAGTGTGAAAGTACCCTTAGTCCCATTTCAATCCACAATCCTTACACTCAGGCAGTTCCGGGCAGCTGCAAGGTCAAGACTGTATACAACCTAAGGTAAAAAGTATAAATCTGAAGGTGTCGGCCCCTTACAGAATAATGAGTGGGGACTTGCAGAGAGCTATAAGGAGAAAGCAAAGCTGAAGAAAATAAACTGTCAAATGAAATGCAGAATGTAAAAGTAAATTCCCTATTAAAAGGCGCCTGTCTGACCCAGGAAGAAGTACAGCGACTTCTTAAAAAGATTAAAATAGACAAATCGCCAGGACCAGATGGCATACACCTCCGTATCCTAAGAAAATTAAGTAATGGTATAGCCAGACTCTTATTTCTAAAATTTAAGGACTCTATACTGAGAGGGAGTGTTCCACAGGATTGGTGCATAACAAATGTGGTGCCTATAATTAAAAAAGGTCCAAAAACAGAGCACGGAAACGATAGGCCGGTTAGTTTAACATCTGTCATGGGTAAACTGTTTGAAGGTTTTCTAAGAGATACTATCTTGGAGTACCTTAATGAAAATGAGCAAATAACGCCATATCAGCATGGCTTTGTGAGGGATCGGTCATGTCAAACTAATGTATTCAGTTTCTATGAGGTGGTAAGTTCTAGACTTGACTGTGGCGAATCAATGGATGTCGTATATCTGGACTTCTCCAAAGCATTTGACACTGTACCACATAAAAGGTTAGTAAATAAAATAAGAATGCTTGGACTGGTGGGAAATTTCTGTATGTGGGTAAGGCCTCTTGCACACGGCCGTTCTGGCTCCGTTCCGTGAATTGGGGACCGCAAATTGCACAGGCAACATCCGTGCGGCGGCCAGGGCGGATCCAGACGCATTCAACTCGAATGGGTCCGTGATCTGTCTGTTCCGCAAAAGTTCTGCTTTTTTGCGGAATGGAAGCACGGATCGGAACCCCACAGAAGCACTCTGTAGTGCTTCTGTGGGGTCCCATTCCGAGCTTCTGTTCCGCACCGCACCACATCTCCGGATTTGCGGCCGGCAATTTGGCCACGGGAGCACAACGGCCATGTGCTGGAGAGGGTTCAGAGGAGGGCAACTAAAGTAATATCTGGAATTAGTGGACTACAGTACCCAGTACCTATCAAAATTAGGGTTATTCACTTTAGAAAAAACACTACTGAGGGGAGATCTAATAACTATGTATAAATATATCAGGGGTCAGTACAGAGATCTCTCCCATCATCTATTTATCCCCAGGGCTGTGACTGTGACGAGGGGACATCCTCTGCGTCTGGAGGAAAGAAGGTTTGTACACAAACATAGAAGAGGATTCTTCACTGTAAGAGCAGTGAGACTATGGAACTCTCTGCCTGAGGAGGTGGTGATGGTGAGTTCACTAAAAGAGTTCAAGAGGGGCCTGGATGTATCTCTGGAGTGTAATAATATTACAGGTTATAGATACTAGAGATGGGCCGTTGATCCGGGGAGTTATTCTGATTGCCTGATTAAAATCTGGAAGGAACTCTTTTCCCCTAAAGTGAGAAAAATTGGCTTCTACCTCACAGTTTTTTTTGCCTTTCTCTGGATCAACTTGCAGGATCACAGGCTGAACTGGATGGACAGATGTCTTTTTTTTAGCCTTATAAACTATATTACTATGTTACTATTCCTTTGTGCTGCAGCTTGGGTTAATATTAATCAGTAGCACTGCAAAAAGTTGCACAGTAGCTCAGGGCTATTCTTGGAGTGGTTTCAGTGCAAACACCACTGTGGGTAACCATAAGCACATTAGCCCAGCTGCCCACACCTTCATCGTTAGGACAGCACTCCTCCCATTTATCACAGGCATTTATAATTGAATAGTGAGCAATTTCTTCAAGCACTTATTTCAATGTGAAGGCAGAGACCGCAGACACAGGTAACTTTTCCTTTTGCACAGTGGATGGTGTGGGATATACATACATATACAATGGGGGTCATTTATCAAAGACTAGTGTGTCATGGCGGTCTTTGATTGCCCTGCACTGCTGTAGGATGCGCCTCATTTATGATAATATGCACACCTCGTCATACGGTAGGTGCTTC
This sequence comes from Bufotes viridis, assembly GCA_033119425.1. Lineage (NCBI taxonomy): Eukaryota > Metazoa > Chordata > Amphibia > Anura > Bufonidae > Bufotes > Bufotes viridis. The sequence goes on from CM065595.1 coordinate 110,793,130, forward strand.
CTCCGGCAGTCTGTGCTCCTCACTGGAGTAGTTTTCCATCTCCATCTATGCCTGTTTCCAGGTGTTAATATTAGTGAATTTGCTGGGGCTGATGACCCGGCACTGGCCCTGACCCTGTCCCCAGTGGCGGGATGGTGTAAAAACACCCATGCAACTAAATTTTGTCGCACAGGTGACTAAAAAGTTTGGAAATGACCTTGTTCAGCATTCCCCTTTTTTTTCCACCTGGATCTTATCAGTTTTTTTACATGCATAAAAAAAAACAACTAAGGAGTAACACACAGCATCGGCTACCAAACATCCGTGATCTATGGAACACACTTTTTTTTTTTTTTGCATAATGTTATTTAATGGGAATCTGTCACCAGGTTTTACCATATTACGCTATCACCATTGCCATGTACAATAAACTACCTTCTTTGCTGCTGTGGTCTTCTTTTTCCGTTTCATGGTGTCATTTTGATAAAAAAGCGCATTTTGTGTTATGCAAATTAACCTCCAAGGTGCCCAGAGGGGCGTTCTTCTTCTCTTGAGCCCAATAATGCCCACCTGCAGTGCCCAGCCCAAGCACGCCTCCTCATCAAGAAATATCCTCCCACAGCTGAGGTGAACAGCGCTGCCCCCTCCGCTACGTCATCTAATACATTCCAGATATACCCCTTGCTTCTTCACTTCGGTCGCCGGAAATCTCGCGCAGGTGCAGTACGGCCAACTGCCTGTGCGATCATAAAGCTCCTGAGGCAACAGCGATCAGATTACGTCACTAGGCTTGGCGCATGGCCAGTGACACTTTTGAGGCTCTTGCCCTCAGAAGCTTTATGATTGCACAGGCGGTACTGTGCCTATGCAAGATTTCCGATGGCCAAAAGGAAGAAGCAAGGGGCGTATCTGGTGTGTATTAGATGACGTAGCGGAGAGGTAAGCGCCATTCACCTCGGCTGTGGGAGGATATTTCAGGATCAGGAGAAGTGCTTCAGGCTATAAATTAAGGCGGGCTTGGGCACTGCAGGGGGGCGTTACTGGGCTCAAGAGAAGAAGAATAACGCCCCTCTGTGCACCTTGGAGGGTCATTTGCATAACACAAAAAGTGCTTTTTTTAAATCAAAATGACACTGTGAAATGAAAAAAGAAGACCACAGCAGGAAAGAAGGTAGTTTATTGTACATGGCAATGGTGACAGCTTAATATGCTAAAACCTGGTGACATATTCCCTTTAATATATTAATGCCTTGCAGGGGAAGCAGCTGCTTTGGGGCTCAAACTCAGAAGGGGCCCAACCAGGAGAAGGACTAAAAGATTTTGTCGGGGCCCCCAGTGATGTCTAGTTATACCACTGATTACTTGTAATGTACTCTGTATGAATCAGTGGAGGTTAATAATCTTGACTCTTGCTCTTGAAGGAAATTAGGTGTGGACTTAGAGCCAACTGTAGATCAGTAATGTAGCGTGCTAGTGGAGGGTGTGAGAAGACGCTACGTGTGATCCCTGCTCAGAGTACTAGGCCTAGGTTAGAAAGCCATCTAGTACTTACAGAGGAAAGGAAAGTACTAGAAGGTTCAGAATCTGCATTGCTGAGCATTGGAGTCAGTCAGTAAGGTATTGGCTGTTTAAAGGGGTTGTCCGCTTTTTACTTTTGATGACCTATCCTCAGGATAGGGGATCAATATCAGATTGGAGGGGTCCAACTTCCAACACCCTGCCATTTAGCTGTTTGAACACAAGGCAGCACTCCTACGAGCACTGCATGCTCTGTTCTGTTTGCCTTCACATTATCGACATTGCAGCGGTGAGCAGGTGTAATTAGAACTATGGCGTCCCCATTCACTTCTATGGTGCGACTCCTTCCTGCTCAAGTGAATACCACAGAGCCGGAGTTCCCAAATTTTTTGCTACCTGGAAAAATTTGCTACCCACGTCACTTCCGGTAGTGACGTGGGAGGCGCGTCTCTCATCTTGGCTCCTGATTGGCTCTGCCGGCGGTTTGACGGCGCAGGCACGGAGGGTTCACCCATGACGTGAACGCGCCGAAGGTAGCAGAAAATTCCGGCCCACTGTGCATGCGTGCGAACGAGGCGGCTCGGCGCAGGCGCAGTAGGAAAATGCGCCCAGCTTAGTCAAACATAATGGGCTATGGCGCATGCGCGCCTGGGTAGCAATATTTTACAGGGTAGTGTGCAAGCGCCAATTTAACAGGCTTGCTTGCTGGGCTGAGGGTAGGTAAAAATTAGGGCCACGGCACATGCACGCCTAGGGTAGCAAAATATTACAGGCCTGTGCACAAGCGCAAATACAACATTGCCATGTTGTATTTGTCATGTTGTATTTGCGAGCAGACTTGTTCTATTTTGCTGCACACAATGGAGCGTGTGGCTGTGGCGTTTGGGGTCCCGTTGGCTCCTGAAAAAACGGAAGGCCCTGCTACATCTGTCAAATTCTTGGGCATAGTTATTGTGGCGAAACCCACCTCGCCACTGTGAACTGGAGAAGCCTAGTAGCCCGCCTCTTGCCTTCTGACTATGGCCCTGGGATGTATTGACCGTTAAGAACTGATTTGGGCTTATGGACTTTTATTGTACAGTGCTGGCCCTTTTAAAAACAGTATACGGACACATGGAAACTTTTTGGACAGGTAAAGCCATGCTGCCAAGGGATAATAAAGGGACCTCACCTAACTTTTTAACCCCTGGACGGATTCATGTGATTTTTACATATGTTGCTCCCCAAGTTATGCTGATCACAGAAATACAGAGTTTTATCCGTATGTGATGTAAGATCAGGGAGTTATTAAAATGTATAAAAAGTGTAACTTTTCAGCTTGGAGATAATTGAGTAGATACAGTAATTGACTCAATTATCTCCTAAGCAGAGGGGAGGAATATGCTGAGTGTGTCTGTATTGTCCCATTGTGTCTGATTGGCTGCTGTACTTGCATTGTATGTGTTGTAATGTGTTTATTGGTTGTTCTGCAAAACCCTGCGGGCTGTAATGTTTTTGGGGATTGGGAATAAAAGACCCTGTATGGGCCAGTACAGAGAGTTTGACCCTGCTTGACCCTCAGAACGAAGTGTCGTCTCGTTATTGGGGGGGATTTATTGTATGCTGTTCCAGTTTGACTGCTAGGAGTGTAAACCTATTCGTATGGTTTTTCCTATTCGGCTGTTTACCGCATTCATATGCTTCTCCGATTTGGTGGTTGTGGTGTCGGCTAGAGCGCTTGAAATCCTCAAGAAGCGCTAGGAGCATCCTTCAACGGAGGTACCCAGTCGGGGTGCCCGTCGATCCGTTACAGTTATTGATACAGTTCGGATGGAATGTCGTTTGCCTGAAGAAAAATTGCTTGATTTGGTAGCGGAAGTTGGGAGTTCACGGAGGGTTAGGAACAGGACCGGTGCAAGGTTTTTTGCCACCCTAGGCAAAAGCTAATTTTGCCGCCCCCCTTGACGCTGCCTATTGACCACGCCCTTTGACCCACCCCTTTTTTGTCAGCCATCTATTTAATGATTGACAATCAGGGAGATTTTAATGTCCACTTTGCAGGCTGCGTCCTACCCTGTGACTGGGTAAGACGCTGCCTGCAAAGTGAAGACATTAAAATCTCCCTGATTGTTCCCATAGGTCAGGCAGGAGCAGAGAGTGCAGGGTAATTACAGAAGCTTCATCTTCCATTTAGTTGAACACAATATTACATGCAGGGCAGTTTCTAGGGAAATTTACCAACAGGGCGAAAATCAAAAAAGCGCCCCCCCCTTCCAGATTGTGGCCGGATCTCTGCCGTACCCCATTGTAGTTGATTGGGGCGGCGGGCATTCAGTCTGCATCCAGCAGTGCCGGATCCAGTGAATTTTGGCAGGCTGTTCTCTGCCGGAACAGCCTGCCAGAATCACTAACGCAGTTCTGAAAGTAGCCTAATGCAGCGTCACATACCTCTTACATCCAGTGACGTCTCCTGTGATGTAGATGTTCTCTTTCTTTATCTTCTCCATTCAGATCAGACCACCATGATGATTTCTTTCAGCCATCTCTTCTCTCTGCAGAGTTTGACAGACATCTTAGTTTCCTAGTTTTCCATCATGCACCCCCAAAACTATACTGCATAAACTGATAAACCCCCTGAAAATACTAGTTACACACAGAAAGCCCCCCCCCTTTTAATAATTATTGGAACACAATGCTCTAAAAAAACTGCACACAGGAAATAGTGTCCCTGATACCAATAGTGTAACCATAATGTCCCCCAAAAATAACTGTGCTAAGCTGATACTGTGCCAGGGTGCCCCCACAGTAATAGTGCTCCCCAAAATCACAACTATAGTAATAATTCTGTGGCAGAATGCACTTAGTAGTAGTAGTGCTCCTACAGTGCCCCATACAGTAATACAGTAATTGTGTCACAGAAGTAATAATGCTCCCATAGTCCCCAGTTGTAATAAAGCCCACCATAATGCCCCTGTAGTAATAATTCTCTTTATAATGTGTGACAGTAGAAACCCCCTTATAATGTGCGCCAGTACAAAAATGCCTTGCTGTGTCTCAGTAAAAAATAAAATAAAAACATCATCTCTTAGTGTCCCCAGTAGAGCCAATGTCCCTAGAGTGCCCTCATGTGTTCCAATGACCCGTACTGTGTGCCACTACAAAAACACTTAGTGCCCCCAGTTGAGCTTAGGTGCCCATAGTGCCCCTTTAATTTGTGCCAGTATAAAATACTCCTATATAGTGCCCCCAGAAGATGCCCCATAGTGCTCCTCCCTGTCCCCATAGTGTCCTCCATAATGTGCCAGTATAAAATGCCCCTATAGACTGCCCCACATAGATGCCCCCATAATGTTCCTCTCCGCCTTCCCCAGAGTGGCACCAAAATGGGTGCTAGTATTAAATGCCCCTATATAATGCCCCCATAGTGCTCTTTTCCCCCACTTCTCCATAGTGCACCCCCATAATGCGTGCCAGTAAATAGGGCCCCCAGTAAATGCCCCCATAGTGCTCCTTCACCCCCACTTCTCCATAGAGCCCCCATGAGTGCCAGTATATAGGGCCCCTAGTAGATGCCCCCATAGTGCTCCTTTCCCTCCACTTCTCCATAGAGCCCCCAATAATGTGTGTCAGTACATAGGGCCCCTAGTAGATGTCCCCATAGTGCTCCTTCCCTCTTCTCCATAGTGCCCCATAATGTGCCAGTATATATGGCCCCCATGGTGCTTTCCCCTCTTCTCCATAGTACCCCTCATATTGTGCCAGTATATTGGGCCCCCACAGTGCTTCCTCACTTCTCTATAGTGCCCCCCATATTGTAGCAGTATATAGGGCCCCCATAGTGCTTCCCCCTCTTCTCCATAGTGCCCCCATATTGTGGCAGTATATAGGGCCCCCATAGTGCGTCCCTCTTCTCCATAGTGCCCCCATATTGTAGCAGTATCTATGGCCCCATAGTGCTTCCCCTCTTCTCCATAGTGGCCCTCCCATATTGTGGCAGTATATAGGGCCCCCATAGTGCTTCCCTCTTCTCCATAGTGGCCCCCTAATTGTGGCAGTATATAGGGCCCCATGGTGCTTCCCCTCTTCTCCATAGTGGTCCCCATAGTGCTTCCCCTCTTCTCCATAGTGCCCCCATATTTTAGCAGTATAAAGGGCCCCCATAGTGCCCCCATATTGTGCCTGTATATAGGGCCCCCATAGTGCTTCCCTCTTTTCCATAGTACCCCCCATATTGTGGCAGTATATAGGGCCCCCATGGTGCTTCCCTCTTCTCCATAGTGGTCCCCATAGTGCTTCCCCCTCTTCTCCATAGTGCCCCCATATTTTAGCAGTATAAAGGGCCCCCATAGTGCCCCCCATATTGTGCCTGTATATAGGGCCCCCATAGTGCTTCCCCTCTTTTCCATAGTACTCCCCATATTGTGCCAGTATATAGGGCCCCCACCCCCTTCTTGACACAGTATACTATAAATAAAAACAATAAACTCATATACTTACCTTATGCTGCTGTCAGTGATGCGATGCAGGCCTCTTCCCGGCCTGTGTCCCGCTGCTACGATTCAGGCGGCGCGATGACGTCATCGCGCCGCCTGTGCCAGCAACTGATAGGCTACAGGCACTAAGCCTGTAGCCTATCAGAGGACTGGGCAAGGGAGACGCCTCACCCCTGCTCCTCCGCACAATTCATCTGTATCGCTGTCCTGAGGACGGCGATACAGATGAATATGGAGATGAACGCTTACACAGAGGAAGCGCTCATCTCCACTCCTGCTGCCTCCGGACATAAAGGGCCCCCCTCCGGCCCTGGACCCTGCTGATGGCGCCCCCCTCTTCTGTCCATAGTGATGCGCCCCGTGCGGTCGCACCCCTCGCCCGCCTCTAGAAACGGCCCTGATTACATGCCCCCCCTGCATACAATATTACAAGGCACCCCCTCTGCATACAATATTTAATGGCACCCTGCTCTGCACAATATTACAATGCCCCCACATACAATATTACAGGCTACCCTGCACACGATAGTACATGACCCCCTAACCCCCATATTACATGGCCCCCCACCTCTGCATACAGTCTCCCACAGAATCCCCCAGCATAGAGTTCTCGCCCCCCCCCCTCCCCTCAGCATATCCACAGCACACACATGTATCTCCAGCACTGACAGACACTCTCCTTCCCCCCTCTATGAGTTAAGAGCAAACATCTGTGACCTGCTCTGCAAACGGCTGAGCTCTCCGGCTTCCGACCCTTCTATTCACTCTGCCGCTGCGCTGCCGATTCAGAGTCACGTGACAAGGAGGTCAGTCAGTTTCCTGCAGTTTCTTACCCTGGTGCTAATGCTAAGGCCAGACGGTGCCCCCAGAAAGAGTGCGCTCTATGCGCTGGCCTACTCTGCTTATGGGTGGCGCCGGCCCTGGTTAGGAAGGTTCAGTTGCGTAAGATCCAGTCGGTATTGGGTAAGCTGAACTTTGCTTGCCGGATTTTGCCTATGGGCAGGGTGTTCTGTCGGTGTTTGGCCATGGCGACTGCGTGAGTGGTTGCTCCGTCCCATTATGTGAGATTGTCTGCAGATTTGGTGATTTTAGGTGCAATTTTTGGCACAGTATAACTGTAGGTCAGTGTGGATGGGAGGGCAGATCTCTAATGTCGACTTGGAACTTTTCATGGATGCATCTGGCTCTTGTGGGTTTGGTGCTTATTTTCAAGGGAAATGGAGTGCGGGGGTGTGGCCGAAAAAATGGCACTGGATTTGATCCCGTGCTGAGCCACGCCCCCTGCACTGATCACATGACGGTGACGTCACCGCAGGTCCTTCGGCTTTTCCAAAGTTCGGGTTCGTGGAAGCTGCCCCTTATGGATTCCATATGCCGGGATAGTCCGCGGTAGTGGAATACATAACGGGATGCGGCGATTACCACAACCCGAACGCCGAACTATTTTTTAAAGTTCGCTCATCTCTAGTGGTAGGTGGTATGAGTCTGTACCTCTCTTTAATGGCAGGATGAGAGCCAGTGGGTATAGTGTGCTGGATTACACTGACCTCTCCATAGTCCGTTGCGTGCTTACTGAAGGCTTGGTGATGTTTTTTCACCAGATCCAGGACCCCTCTAGTTGATATTGGGGGGTAGCTTCGTCCCCTACATGGAGTTCGTCCCACCAGGGCACCTGTGGGCTGCTTGCAGGAAGGTGAACACTGGATGCAGCTAGCGATGTCTCGGTGACCGGCAGGCGGATGACATCCTGGAAGGAGACCTGGGAAAGCTGGGCAACAGGGCAGTGCTTAGTAAGCGCAACAGGATGATCACTGAGGTTAATCAGACTGACAGGTACTTTACCTTGGGAGAAGGTCACCAGGCACTTGGCAGCTCTCACTTAGGGATAACTTTCCATCTGGATAGGCTCCACTAAGGCTGGATAGTCCTGGCCTTGGACCCCGAGGACGGCATGGCACCATCCTGGCGGTACAGATCTCCCCTTTTTCATTTGCAAACCTCTGCTGAGCACACAACACACTGATAGTCTTTTGGATGGCCTTCTTGGATGCAGAGGGAGCTGAGGGCAAGGCCTGATGTAAGGCTTCAAGTACCTCGGGGTAGCAATTTTTGAAAACATTAGTCCCCGACAATCACAGGGTGACCCCCTTTTATCTCCGGCTTGTACCACGATCACTCCTTGCTGTGGTAAAGTAGCTTCTCCCACCTGGAGAGTGGGCTCCCAATACCCATGTGCAGCGTACTCAAGTTAGGGTTAATAGTGTTCCTGGGTGTGTTAGTGCAATGGTGACCACTAACCTGAGACAGGCTGACTCTCTGGCAGGTAGTTGTAGATAGAGTTCGTGACGCCAGTGCCAATTAACGGTGGCACACCGTTTGCTGATAGTAGGAATAACTGAGGGACCACGTTGTAATAAAACGGAACTTGAACTTTACTAAAGTCTTTGATGGTCATCATACATGGACACAGATGGAAGCGCAGTTCCTTAGAAGATGGTTGGTTTACATTAAGCCTCAAGTTACAATACATTCAGTGGCAGGCGATATGTAGCAAGGTGATCACAGAGGGTTAACACACAGGACTCTTGCAGTACAGGCGGCTTGCACTCTCTACCTGTCTGATCCTGGAAATGTAGACACTATCTTCCAAGGCCCGAATGCCCTCTCTCGGCTTATATCCTTGGGAATAGATTAAGTACCTCCTCTGGGACTTATAGTACCTCTTGCTGTCTTGGTTGCTGCTCTGCCTTCCCTCAGCTCCTCAGGCTGGTGACCAGAAATGCTCCTGCAGGAATCCTTCTCCTGTTTGCAGCTCGACTAAGGAGGCAACACTTCTCCACTAGTCCTAGGGTCTGGACTGCTCCTCCCAGGGAATGAATCTTCCTAGGCTGGACCCTCTCAGGCTATAGGGCCTGGGCTGACTTAAACAGGCGCAGGGCCTGAACTCTGGACACCTTCACAGGCTCAAGGCCTGGGCTTCAACTTTACAGGCTCAAAGCCTAGGCTTCAACTGCTACAGGCTCAGGGCCTGAGCTTAGACTGCCTGTGCCTTCCCTGACTGGGCCTTATATAAACTAGGGCTCCCTAGCTCCCTCTAGTGACTAGAGCTGGAATGAAATCCCTAGCAGGCCTGCACATGCAATACTCACAGTAACAGGGAAGTACATAGCATTACATTACATCTGCAGATTATTTATACCAACCTCCCCATAAATAAAGGGGAAACGACAGCACACCAGTGACCCTTCTGTAGTGACGGGCATTACAGCTCCCGTACACTACATATGGACTTTCACGGGCTTGCCATTACTTGCAATGATCTCCAGCCAGGACTCAGGTGGGTGGGTTAGTAGGCTGGAGTCCCAGAATTTATCAAAGGTGGGTTGCTGAATAGTGGTGACTTGAGACTCAGTGTCCAACAAAGCTTCAAAAGGCACCCCATTGATCCGGACATTTATTTTGGGACGGGATCCCACAGAACGGGGCATCCAGCTTGGATCCCTTGGACCTATTGGTCTACCTCCCGAGGGGCGGTCCTCAGCCTCGGGGGTGGCCCGTTTAACTGCCAGCATGTAGATTCAGTATGGCCCAACTTTTTGCAGTAATTACAGACAGTCCGTTTGCGGTTCTTAAACCGGTCACTTGAACGTCGCCCAGGATCTCTGAGATAAACCTCCTGGTATGCAGGGGGGAAAGGCCTCTGAGGTAGAAGGAACTCATCTTCTGACATTAACGTTTTTCCCACTCCTCTAGTTTCTTACATACTTTTTCTAGGCTCTTAGTGAGATAGTTAACCTGCTCCATCAAAGCTGCCACTGTATCAGAGGCTGGAGCTTGGGCGGCTTGGCTGGCCCCTGGCAGGTTGGTATCAGGCAGCTTAGGGTTACAGACAGGTGGCTCAAGAGGGGCTACTGGTTCAGTCGGCAGGTTTTGACCCAGAATACTAATGGCCAGCTCCTTAAAGTCCAGAATAGTACTACTAGGGTTTTGGGCCGACAGCATTTTCAATTGAGCCTTTAAATGTTCATTATTTACACCCGCAATAAATTGTTCCCTTAGGGTTTGGTCTTGGGTGTCAGCCTCTCTGGGGTCTATCTGGATAACGGCCCTTAAGGCCTCTTGGAGGGATAGAGCAAAATCATGGAGTGACTCACCAGGCTTCTGTTTTTTACTGAAGAAGCGCATCTTTACTTCAGACACTGTCCGAGCTTCAAAGGGGGTACTGAGGCGGTCAAAAATTTGCTCAATAGTGCTCCTCTCAGAACTGGGCCAGGACATGTCTTCTCTGTGGGCTGCCCCTTCTAACTGGGCTAAAAGGATCTCCATTTGCTGCTCAGCAGTGATGGGATAGAGTCTGAACAGGGCCAGTATTTTGTCCTTAAAGTCCTTTAAATTATGAGCCTCCCCTGCGTAGCGTGGAAACCATGGGGCCCCAAAGTAATATGGCATAGTCAGTGGCATCATGTTGGTGGCTGCAGTACCGACTGCGGCCACAGGCTTCCTGGGGGTAGGCTGCTCTACTACTTCGGAATCAGACATGGCCGATTGGAGCTAAGGATGAATTGGATTCCGGCCTGCTGCTTTGGAGAGTTGCTAGCGGCAACGGTATCGCCGGTGCGGTCCCTTTAAAAATGCGGAAAGTGAGCTTATCGGCCTTTTCATCTATGATGGGGGTTGTCCCGGGCTCACCCAGTTTTATATTATTTAGCGACCTCCCCTCCGGTATTTGGTTTCCCAATTTTTCAAGAGTCCGGTACTCACTTGTGTTGCGCTGGTCAGGTCTCGTGGGATCTGGAGGCCTGGACGTAATTCCCATGCGCAGCGTCCCTGCGCGGTGACGTTGAAGAGAAGAGGCGGAGTCTGCAACGGTGAGTAACGTCGACGTCTTTAGGACCTGTAGTAGGCAGGCCCTTTTAAGTGAAGTGGGCGGAGTTTTCTACAGCAATTCCCGCTGTCGAGGAGATGATGGCGCAGCAATAAATTCCCGAGACTCAGGCGGCCATCTTGGGCACCACGATGCGGCTATTCACTGACAGCAAGCCGCGGCAGTAAAATAACACAAAAGTCCACAGAAATACCCTTTGATGCGGCGATTTTCTTCCTCTTGATAGCGCAACACTGCATAGCACTTTTTGGAGGTTTTAGGCACACTTTTTGCACATTTTTCAGTCCACAACGTCCATTTAAGCAAACAGGCAATTTGTCACTTGGCAGTATGGTTAAGGCACAAAGTTCACGTTTCACTATTACTGCAGAAACGTGCGTATCCTGTTCGTGACGCCAAAATGTAGCATCCCCAAGTCAGGGGAGTATGAGAGACTGACCTCGGGGATGCCAGTGATGGAGAGGCTGGCACGTGGATCCTCTGGGGCACTCTCTGGGTTCTTGAGGGACACAGCCAGGTGTAGTTTGAGGTGCCCTTGGTGTTTGTAGATTAACGTGCCTGTGACTGGGTGTCCCTGATGTCCGTGACACCAGTGCCAGTAACGGTGGCACACCGATTTGCTAGGAGGAATAATTGAGGTGCAGGCTTAGATAGTAAACCAGAACTTCACTTTACTGAACAGTAATAAACAGCAAACACTTTCTTGACAGTTCCTCAGAAGACGATTGGTTTCAGCAGGCTTTAAGTTACAGTACATTAATGGCAGGCTTATATTTAGCAAGGTGATTCACAGAGGATCAAAAGCAGGACTTCTGCAGTACAGGCGGCTTTACTCTCTTCCTGACTGATCCTGGCTGGCAAAATATACTCCAAGGCCCCAATGCCCTATCTCTGGCTTTTATCCTTGGTTATAATAATCAGTAATACCTCCTCTGGTATTTGTAGTACCGCTTGCTGCTGCTGACCTGCCTAGGCCTGAGACATGTGGCCTTCACAGACTCCTGGGTCTGCACTGAACTCTAGCCTGCTCTGGCCTAGCTATTTATAACCTAGCTCTCTAGCTCCCCCTTGTGGCCTATAATCTACATAACGCTCCTACAGGCCTGTACATGGAAGCACATTAAAGGTAAATGACATTACAATATATATACAACCAATCTCCCCACAGATGAGGGGAACGACAGCACCCAAGTGCTGTAGTGTCGGGCATCCCAACTCCCGTACACTGCAGTTGCGCAGAGTAAATTTGGGGCAGGTGGTTTGCAGCGTGGTGACGTTATGCAGTGTGCGGATGGGTTACAGTGTTTCTTGCGGAAATCTAAAACAGATCCAGAGGGCACTTTTTATTGCGATCACTGGGGGAGTCAGTTTTAGAGAGGCGGTTTTGTGGTATGGCATAAGGATTTGGAGGGGGCGTCCCCTATGTTTTTGAGGCGTGATGGGGTTCATTTGAATGAGATTTGGATTGACATATGGACCTTGGCCTTACAAGAAGGCTTGGAAGTGGCCTTTTAAGGTGTGGAGGGACGAATATAGGTGAGGGGACTCCTATGTTCGTCTGGTGGCAGGTTAAAAGAGGGATCCTGGGAGGCAAAAAACTTGGAATAGGCGCATGGCTATATCTCTTGCAGTGCGGGTCTAGGACATTGGGGTGAATGGCAAGCTGGTGAATCCTGTTTGGCCTAATAGCCTGGCAGGTGCTTAATTCCAAAGTTGGTGCCCTTGGGTCGGAGAGTGCGGCCGAGGGTAAAGTTGGATTAAACTCGGATCATGTGAGGAGGTTCGCGAGGGGCGAATCTGGTTACTTGGATTGCCTTCTTGGATCCCTTCATGTTCAAGAAAGTTACATATTGGTTTGATGATGGATTAATGTTCGATTGTTGTGGGAATAATGTTTTTATCAATATTGGCCTGGTTTTTGTATGTTAATAGTTATATGTACAATACATGGTAATTTTTGTTTGGTTAATAAATTTAAGCTATGGCCTTTTACACCAAGTCATGTGGTTGTGTCTTTATTGAATTATATGGGGTTAAGTGGCTCAGAGAGCCAGAAAATCTTCCATTCCTCGAAGTCAGTGTTTTAGCACGGTCCACGGGTCCGTGTTTTTAGCACAGATGCATGCTCTATTCTGTCCATGTTCATGGATCCATAACGTCCATTATAGTCTATGGGTCCATGAAAACCACAGATCTGTGTTTCATGGATCATTAAGAAGAGATGCTTTTAAAATTATTTTTCAGCTGTTCAGTGAAACCTGGATGGCACACAGACAGCAAAAACTGACCCACGGACCCAACACAGATCCTTCACGGACATCTTCATGGATGCATCACTGACCACCTACTCACGGATTTGAGCACAGACACGGACGTGTGAATGAGGCTTTACTCCATAGAGCTCTTCATATATGTGTTTGTAAGTGGGTGTATTTCTGAAATGCTAGTTCTTGTATTCTAACTCTGATTGTTGTAATAGCGATTTATCCCTAGTGAGACCTCTATGTCTGGCCTGTATAAGCAGATATAATCACTGCGGACAATCCTTATCAGATAGCTTGAACTCACCAACACTGTGTTCATCTGTGAAACTTGCTTTATTCTTTACATCAAATAACCGAGCATAGCAGAACAGATGGATTTCGGTATTGTGTGGTCAAAAGATGATGCTTTTATCAGCGTACATGAGAATACATGTGTACCTGTTACATGAGGTGGAAGCAGTATGGAGATGCAGGAAGTGAAGTACACAGAAGAAGGGTGGAGCATTGACAGGAAATGAGTCATATGTATGAAGAAGAAAGAATATGGAAAAAACAAGTGCATTACCAAAACCGGCCACTAGATGGGAGCATATAACCACAAATACTGCATATTAAATGGTTAAATGAATTAAACTATATAAATCCACATGAATTTAACTGGGTGGCAGCATATCTTGTTTTGTATGTTTTACATCTTTTTATGGGTATATTTATCCACCACAGAAATTTCTGCAACTCAAATCAGTTCCATTAACCACCTCAGCCCGCCTAGCTTAAACACCCTTAATATCCAGACCACTTTTTGCAATTCTGCACTACACTACTTTCACGGTTTATTGCTTGGTCATACCACTTACCACCCGAATGAATTATACCTCCTTTTCCTCTCACTAATAGAGCTTTCATTTGGTGGTATATCATTGTTGCTGACATTTTTACTTTTTTTGATATTAATAAAAAATTACCAAAATTTTTGCAAAAAATGACATTTTTTGCTTTCTGTTGTAATAAAAAAAAAAAAAAAATTACATTTCTATATAAATTTTTCTCTAAATTTATTGTTCTACATGTCTTTGATAAAAAAAAATGCAATAAGTATATTTATTGGTTTGGGTAAAAGTTATAGCTTTTACAAACTATGGTGCAAAAAAGTGAATTTCCGCATTTTGAAGCACTTCTGACTTTCTGAGCACCTGTCATTTTTCTTCAGGTGCTAGAATGCCAGGATAGTATAAATACCCCCCAAATGACACCATTTTAGAAACAAGACACCCCAAAGTATTCGCGAAGGGGCATGGTGAGTTCATGTATGATTTCATTTTTTTTCACAAGTTAGCGGAAAATAACATGTATGATTTCATTTTTTTTCACAAGTTAGCGGAAAATAACACTTTCTGAGGAAAAATAATAATAATAAAGTTTCCATTTCTGCTAACTTCTGGCAAAAAGAAAAAATAAATAAATCTCCCACGGACTCACTATGCCCTTCAGTGAATACCTTGGGATGTCTACTTTCCGAAATGGGGTCATTTGTGGGGTGTGTTTACTGTTCTGGAATTTTGGGCGGGGCTAAATTGTGAGCAACCCTGTAAAGCCTAAAGGTACTCGTTGGACTTTACGCCCCTTTACGCACCTAGGCTGCAAAAAAGTGGCACACGTGTGGTAACTGACAACTCTGTATAACAATTTTTTTAAAGTTGTCATTTACAGAGATATTTCTCACACCCAGCATGGGTATATGTAAAAATACACCCCAAAACACATTGCCCTATTTCTCTTGAGTATGGCGATACCACATGAGTGACACTTTTTTGCAGCCAAGATGCGCAAAGGGGCCCAAATTCCAATGAGTACCTTTAGGATTTCACAGGGCATTTTTACGCATTTGGATTCCTCACGCATTAGGGGCCCCTAAAATGCCAGGGCAGTATAAATACCCCACAAGTGACCCCATTTTAGAAAGAAGACACCCCAAGGTATTCCGTGAGGGGTATGGTGAGTCCATGTAAAATTTTATTTTTTGTCACAAGTTAGGCCCCATTCACACGTCCGCAATTCTGTTCCGCATTTTGCGGAACGGAATTGCGGACCCATTTATTCCTATGGGGACAGATGATGTCCCGCACGGGTCCGCAATCGCGTTCCCGAAAAATATAGAACATGTCCTATTCTCATCCGGACAAGAAAAGGTATTTTCTATGACAGTGCTGGCGATGTGCGGTCCGCAAAATGCGGAAGGCACATTGTCGGTGTCCGTGTTTTGCGGATCCGCAAAACACACACGGACGTGTGAATGTAGCCTTAGTGGAATATAAGACTTTCTAAGAAAAAAAAAAATAAATTAAATTTCCTCTAACTTGTGCCAAAAAAAAAAAATCTTCTATGAACTCGCCTTGCCCCTCACGGAATACCTTGGGGTGTCTTCTTTCTAAAATGGGGTCACTTGTGGGGTATTTATACTGCCCTTGCATTTGAGGGTCTCCGCAATCATTACATGTATGGCCAGGAGTTTCTGCTATTCTCCTTATATTGAGCATACGGGTAATGAGATTTTTGGTGGTGGTGGTTTGGTGTTGGGTGTCTTGGCTGTAGTCCATCACCTTACAGCAGTGTCTGTTGATGCAGATGTAGTAGTCCACTCTGCTGTCTGGAATATCAAGGCTTTACTTGAGGACAATTTGGAATGGTTCTCTCTGGAAATTAGGTAACAGGAGCAGGAGCTCTGCAGTGTGCTTCCTGTCTACTCAGTGGCGTAGGGATCGCCATAGCAATGGCTATGGGGCCCAACGCCACTGGGGGCCCGGGCCGCCGGCTGAGGAACGCAGTCTTGCTGGGGGTGCCGGCGCCCTGCCCAGCGCCGCCTCCTAGGTAATTTATTCCCTACACTCACTTGCCTCTAATTGAAGAGAAGCGCCGTAATCTCCACACAGGCACACTGGCAGAGGCATCGAAGTGCGTATGCTCCGTCTTCCTGGCCTCTGCCAGTGCGCCTGTGTGAGATTGCGGCACTTCTCTTCAATTAGAGGCAAGTGAGTGCAGTGAATAAATTAGCTAGCAGGTGGCGGGGAGGAGATCTGTGGATTACACTGAGGGGGGGATCTGTGGATGACACTGAGGGGGGATCTGTGGATGACACTGAGGGGGATCTGTGGATGACACTGAGGGGGATCTGTGGATGACACTGAGGGGGGATCTGTGGATGACACTGAGGGGGATCTGTGGATGACACTGAGGGGGATCTGTGGATGACACTGAGGGGGATCTGTGGATGACACTGAGGGGGATCTGTGGATGACACTGAGGGGGGATCTGTGGATGACACTGAGGGGGATCTGTGGATGACACTGAGGGGGATCTGTGGATGATACTGAAAGGGGATCTGTGGATGACTCTGAGGGGGATCTGTGGATGACACATAGGGGGATCTGTGGATGACACTGAGGGGGGGATCTGTGGATGACACTGAAGGGGGATCTGTGGATGGCACTTAAGGGGGATCTGTGGTTGGCACTTAAGGGGGGGGATCTGTGGATGGCACTTAAGGGGGGGATCTGCGGATGACACTTAGGGGGGATCTAGGGAGGGGTGTGGGGATGTTGGGGTGGGAGGTCCTGGAGGGGTGTTTGGGTGGGAGCTCTGGAAGGGGTGGGAGGTCTGATAGGTATGTGGGGGTGGGAGATCCAGGAGGGGGGGGGGCCCATAATTTTTTTTTGCTATGGGGCCCAGTCTTTTCTAGCTACGCCCCTGTGTCTACTCGGTCTCTGGACAGGAACTCCCCCTCTATGCAGGAAGCAAGACCAACCCACTTCTACCAAGAGGTGAGGAACAGGGTGGTTAACTCTGTTCCAGCCAACCTTCACCATTTCTTCCTTGCTGGTAGTAATGGCCAGGAAACAAACTATAAAATATAATACATAACAATATAACACTTGTACTACACCCAGGTCTGGGGTACTACACAAAGATGAACACTTTTTACTGATTCTATACCAACTATTGGTTGAGACAGAATTTTATGCCAGAACTGTTGTGAAATTTTGGCAAGTTGTCGTATCTTAGGCCCAGCACCCACGCTTTCCTCTAAGCTGCACCCCCTTGTCGGGCAAGTCAAAAATAAAGGTGTAAAACCCAAGATTTTTGGTGCAGACGCATCAGTAAATCTGGGCCAATGTGTCTAAAATAAGCCTAAACTGCATATAAAGGCAAATAATACACTGCAATTCTTATTAGAGTATTCACAGCAAGAAGGCATGAAAAACAATTTTTTGTTACAGTGGTATATCCTCTGTACTTTATTTTGTAACAGCAACTGCTGTACACTGCTGTTCCCCTGCTTACCGCCTGGTCCTGGGCGCCGTGCTCAGCGGTGATCCTTTCCGTCCACCACTGCAGTCCTGGGCTCTGTCAGTGTATGTGCTGTGGTTCTGAGGATTCCGCTCCACAGTTTCCACTCAGCCCTGACCCACAGCATGCTTGCTGCTGGTTTCTTGTTACACTGCCCTAGGGTGCGGCGCATCACTCCCTGGGCTGTATGGGTTGGGTCATGTGACCTCTCCTGCATGTCCTAAAGTGGCTCAGCCCCCTTCCCAGATGCCTCAGTGTCAAGGTCCTTGTGTTTGCTAAGCTCCTGATACTCACGTGTGCACCTGACTTATACCTCATTCTGGGATTCTGCTAACCTGTCTGATTCCTGAGGGCCTGCTTCCCTTGACTCTCCTGTTGCCGACTCAGATTGCATGACCTGTTCCTGTGCCTCCTCCCCTGACTTTTTGCCTGTCTGACTATGCCTCTGCCTCATCCTTTAGTCCTGCACTGTTGCTCCTGGCAACGACTCACCTCTACCTGACTACGCTTGTACTTCTGGTACCTACTCGGGTACCTCCTGGTCCGCCTGGACTAGCTGCCTCATGTTCCTACTCTCCTCAAGAGGTAGCGACCTGGTGTTCTCGGGAAACGCTATCCCCACCATCAGGGGTACTGTGAAGAATCGAGGGGTTCACTTAGACAACGCCTATATAGGAGGTGGGACACGTGGCACAGTGGCTTCACATGCGCTGGTTCGTGACAGTACACTGAGGCCATGGACCCCGCTGGTCACTCTAAGCCTATCGTGCAAGAATTACTACATGAAGTGAGGCGCCAGAGTGAACATCAGGATGTCATGATGCAGTTCATGCAAAATGTTGCTGCTCCTCTGGATGCCCTCTCTTCTCCAGCTACTGCATGGTTGCCAGTCGCTGCTACTCCTGCCATTCCCACACCGGTGAATACGGATGTGTGCTACCGGTGTTCAACTCCCGCTGCCATCAGGCTATGGTGGAAATTCAAAAACCTGTCGTGGATTCCTGAACCAGTGCCTGATCCATTTTGAGTTGCATGGACCGAAGTTTCCCACTGAGTGGTCCAAGGTTGCCTTCATTGTGTCCCTGTCTGATGAGGTACTTGCATGGGCAAATCCTGTTTGGGAACAAGGTGGTCCAGAGACCACTAATCTGCAGTCTCTCCTGGCTACCTTCCGGCTGGTCTTTGAAGAGGCGGGCCGCACGTCCTCCGGTGCTTCGTCTACGACAGGGTTCCTCGTCTGTGGGTCAGTACGCCATCCAGTTTCGTACCCTGGCTGCCAAACTTGCATGGAACAATGAGGCTCAACTGGCAGTGTTCTGGGAGGGCCTTTCTGACCGAAAATCATCTCGTTAGGCTCCATCCTTCCAGAGGCCAGTCCTTCCTCTAGCGTCCACCCCATCTGAAGAGCCCATGCAAATAGAGCGCCTTTGATTGTCTGACCAGAAACGTTTACGCCGCAAAGCAGAAAACCTGTGTCTGTATTGTGGAGGCAAGGGCCATTTTCTGCATAAGGCCCCTTTCACACGAGCTTGACGGATTAGGTCCGGATGCGTTCAGGGTGCGTTCAGTGAAACTCACACCATTTTGCAAGAAAGTTCAGTCAGTTTTGTCTGCAATTGCGTTCAGTTGTTCAGTTTTCTTCCATGTGGGTGCAATGCGTTTTGATGCGTTTTTCAAGCACGTGATAAAAAACTGAAGGTTTAAAACAACATCTCCTAGCTACCATCAGTGAAAAACGCATTGCATCCGCACTTGCTTCCGGATGCAATGCGTTTTTGACTGAAGCCCCATTCACTTCTGTGGGGCCAGAGCTGTGTGAAAAACGCAGAATATAGAACATGCTGCGTTTTTTAAATGAATGGGTCAGGATTCAGTGCGGCTGCTATGTGTTCACGTCACGCATTGCACCTGCGCTGAAAACTTGCTTGTGTGAAAGGGGCCTAAGTGTCCACAGAACCCGGGAAATGCCAATGTCTAGGATCAGTTGGAGAGGTGGTCCTAGACAAGGTGAAACTCTCTGAAACTTTCTGCTGACTCTCTCTCACAAGGGAGTCACACTGTGTGTGCCTGCATTCATACATTCTAGGTCAGCCGGTAATTTCATTCAGCAAGCTCTGGTCCATTAGGACTGGCTTCCTACCATCCATCTAGAAAGGCCTCTGTCAGTGGCTTCCGTAAATGGATTACCACTCCCTGAACCAGTGCTCTTGGTTACTATGCCCCTTAGGCTGCAAATTAGAGTTCTACATTCAGAGATGATCTCCTTTTATGTGCTGCCAGCCTCCGTAAATCCGGTTATTCTTGGTCCTCCCTGGCTGCGTCAGCACACTCCAGTTGTGGACTGGCACTCCGGTCAGATTCTGCGCTGGGGATCATCCTGTCACTCGACCTGCTTATCGGAGGTCCAACCTGCTTCCTCGCCTACTGTACCTGTAGACCTACCTGGACTCCCGCAGCAGTATGCCAGTTTTGCGGATGTCTTCAGTAAGAAAGAGGCCGAGACCCTGCCTCCTCATCGTCCGTATGATTGTCCAATTGACATTCTGCCGTGTGTCACTCCTCCTCGTGGTCGAGTCTACCCACTTTCACTTCCAGAGACCCAAGCGATATCCTGAGTACATCAAGGAGAATCCCGAGAGGGGTTTATCCGGAAATCTACTTCACCAGCTGGTGCCAGGTTCTTCTTTGTGCAGAAAAAAGATGGATCCTTATGGCCCTGTATCGACTATTGTAGTCTGAATAAGGTCACAGTCAAGAATCGATACCCTCTTCCGCTAATCTCCAAACTCTTTGACAGTATCCGGGGAGCTAAGGTCGTCACTAAATTCGACCTGCCCGGCGCATACAACCTTATCTGCATCCGAAAGGGCGATGAAGTGGAAGGTTGCTTTCAACACTCGTGATGGACATGAGTATCTCGTCATGCCCTTTGGCCTGTGCAATGCTCCCACGGTATTCCAGAAGTTGGTAAACGATATCTTCTGGGATCTGCTCTGCGTGATAGTTTACCTGGACGATATACTGATCTACTCTCCAGATCTGACCACTCACTGGAAGCATGCACTTTTAGTTTTAAAGTGGTTGAGAGAGAATCGACTTTATGCCAAACTCAAGAAATGCATCTTTTAGAAATCTACTGCCATTCTCGGATATATCATCTCGGATGCCGGGTTGCAGATGAATCATGAAAAATTGAACGCAGTAATGGACTGGCCCTGCCCACAGGGTCTTATGTGCTATACAACGCTTCCTTGTATTCGCTAATTTCTATCGTCTGTTTATCCTGAATTTTTCATCCCTTACATCTCTGCTATCCGCTCTTACTAAAAAAGGGGTAAATGCCAAAGACTGGACTCCTGAGGCAGAGGCCACCTTCCTCAAATTAAAGAGGTCCTTTGCTTCTGCACCTGTTCTGCGTCATCCCGATGTCTCCCGCCAATTCTTTTTAGAAGTGGATGCCTCTTCCATAGGAATCGGTGCTGTTTTACTACAGAAAGGTTCCAAGGGCAAGATGTTTACATGTGGGTTCTCCTCCACGCTCCTCCTCAGCCCCTGCTGAGAGGAATTACTGTATAGGAGACAGAACTTCTGGCCATAAAACTTGCTTTGGAGAAGTAGTTGATTTTTAACCACTTCAGCCCCCCTAGCTTAAACACCCTTAATGACCAGGCCACTTTTTACAATTCCGCACTACACTAATTTCACTGTTTATTGCTCCGTCATACAACTTACCACCCAAATGAATTTTACCTCCTTTTCTTCTCACTAATAGAGCTTTCATTTGGTGGTATTTCATTGCTGCTGACATTTTTACTTTTTTGCTATTAATCAAAAATTACCGAAATTTTGCAAAAAAATGACATTTTCACTTTCTGTTGTAAAATTTTTCAAAAAAACTACATTTCTATATAAATTTTTCTCTAAATTTATTGTTCTACATGTCTTTGATAAAAAAAATCCAATAAGTGTATATTTATTGGTTTGGGTAAAAGTTATAAGCGTTTACAAACTATGGTGCAAAAAAGTGAATTTCCTCATTTTGAAGCAGCTCTGACTTTCTGAGCGCCTGTCATGTTTCTTCAGGTGCTAGAATGTCAGGATAGTATGAATACCCCCAAATGACACCATTTTAGAAAGAAGACACCCCAAAGTATTCGCGGAGGGGCTTGGTGAGTTCATGTATCATTTCATTTTTTTCACAAGTTAGCGGAAAATGACACTTTCTGAGAAAAAAAAAAAAAAAAAGTTTCAATTTCTGATAACTTCTGGCAAAAAAAAAAAAATCTCAGACGGACTCACTATGCCCCTCAGTGAATACCTTGGGGTGTCTACTTTCCGAAATGGAGTCATTTGTGGGGTGTGTTTACTGTTCTGGCATTTTGGGCGGGGCTAAATTGTGAGCCGCCATGTAAAACCTAAAGGTACTCGTTGGAATTTGGGCCCCTTTGCGCACCAGGCTGCAAAAAGCGGCACTTATGTGGTATCGCCGTACTCAGGAGAAGTAGGGCAATGTGTTTTGGGGTGTATTTTTACATATACCCATGTTGGGTGAGAGAAATATCTCTGTAAATTGTCAACTTTGTATAAAATTTTTTAAAAGTTGTCGTTTACAGAGATATTTTTCACACAAAGTATGGGTATATATAAAAATACACCCCAAACACATGCCCTACTTCTCCTGAGTAAGGCGATACCACATGTGTCCACTTTTGCAGCCTGAGTGCTAAAGGCCCTAAATCAATGAGTACCTTTAGAATTTCACAGGGCATTTTTACGCATTTGGATTCCAGACTTCTTCTCACCCTTTAGGGGCCCCTAAAATGCCAGGACAGTATAAATACCCCACATGTGACCCCATTTTGGAAAGAAGACACCCCAAGGTATTCTGTGAGGGTATGGTGAGTTCATGTAAAATTTTATTTTTGTCACAAGTTAGTGGAATATGAGACTTTGTAAAAAACAAAATAAAAAAAAAATAAATAAAAAATTTCCGCTGACTTGTGCCAAAAAATAAAAATTCTGTGGACTCACCATGCGCCTTACGGAATACCTTGGGGTGTCTTCTTTCCAAAATGGGGTCACATGTGGGGTATTTATACTCACCTGGCATTTTAGGGGCCCCTAAAGTGTGAGAATCCAAATGCATAAAAATGGCCTGTGAAATCCTAAAGGTACTCATTGGTTTTAGGGCCCTTTGCACATCTTGGCTGCAAAAAGTGTCACTCATGTGGTATCGCCAGTACTCAGGAGAAGTAGGGCAATGTGTTTTGGGGTGTATTTTTACATATACCCATGCTGCGTGTGAGAAATATCGCTGTAAACGACAACTTTTACATTTTTTATTCAAAGTTGTCAATATACAGAGATATTTCTCTCACCCAACATGGGTATATGTAAAATACACCTCAAACCATCGCCCTACTTCTCCTGAATGCAGCGATACCATGTGTGACACTTTTGCAGCCAAGATCGCAAAGAGCCCAAATTCAATGAGTACCTTTTAGGAGAGCATTTTACGCATTTTTCTTCTCACGCTTTAGGGCCCTAAAATGCCAGGGCAGTATAAATACCCACATGTGACCCCATTTTGGAAGAAGACACCCCAAGGTATTCCATGAGGGGCATGGCGAGTTCATAGAATATTTTTTTTTGGCACAAGTTAGTGGAAATTGATTTTTATTGTTTTTCTCACAAAGTCTCCCTTTCCGCTAACTTTTGACAAAAAGTTGAATTTTTCATGAACTCATTATGCCCCTCAGCGAATACCTTAGGGTGTCTTCTTTCTAAAATGGGGTCACATGTGAGGTTTTGTACTGCCCTGGCATTTGAGGGTCTCCATAATCATTACACGTATGGCCAGCATTAGGAGTTTCTGCGATTCTCCGTATATTGAGCATACGGGTAATGAGATTTTTTTTTTCCGTTCAGCCTCTGCGCTGAAACGCTGAAAAAAAAAAAAAAAAATGAACGGCACTGATTTTTTAATTCGCAATGTGGATGAAAAAATCTCTGCCAAAATCAGTGACTGCGGTGGGCTGGGCGCTAGCTACCTAACAAGTAGCTAACTAACTGGTGGTGATAAGGGACCCTTATGCCCCATTCACACGTCCGCAATTCTGTTTGCGGAGCGGAGTGCGGACCCATTCATTTCTATGGGGACAGACTTTGTCCCGCTCGGATCGGAATTACGGATCCGCGCTTCCGAGTCTGCACTTCCGTTCCGCAAAAATATAGAACATGTCCTATTCTTGTCCACAATTGCGGACAAGAAAAAGCATTTTCTATATAGTTCTGGCAATGTGCGGATCTGCAAAATGCGGAAAGCACATTGCCGGTGTCCGTGTTTTGAGGATCCGCGGATCGGATCTGCGGATCCGTGAATCCACGGATCCGTGAATCACGGATCCGCAAAACACATATGGGCGTCTGAATGGAGCCTTACAAGGGGTATGATCAATGACAGGGGGTGATCAGGGGGTCTAGATGGGGTGATCAAGGGGTTAATAGGTGAGGGGGTGGGGGGTTAGTGTAGTGTTTGGTGCAACTTTTACTGTGTTACCTGGTCCTCTGGTGGTCGATCCCAGAAAATGGGACCACCAGAGGACCAGGTAGCAGCTATATCAGACGCTGTTCATAAAACAGCGTCTGATATAGCTGTTTGATGCGATTTATATCGCATCTACAGCCTGCCAGCGATTGATCATCGCTGGCAGGCTGTAGTCCAACTCTCGAGACGCGCGACGCTGTGAACGGGAACTCTCGCGTCTCGCGAGATGACGCCCCGGCGCGTCCGAACAGAAGAGCAGGACCGCCCGCAGGACGCAATCCTGCGTACGGCGGTCCTGAAGCAGTTAAAGTGGAAAATGAAAACAACTTTAAAACTTGAAACCGAACTCAGCTTTGGTTCCGAGGTACAGTATTGTCATGTACTAAATGATGTCTGATTTTTCATTTTTTTTAAAGCAATCATGCCATAACATCTTTAAATAGCAGAAATACTTGCCCCTTTTCTCGCTTGCCACTTCAAGCGCTGAGCTCCAATCCTCCTGCAGCGAGCCCCTGAGGAGTTGGTGCAGAGGATGGGAGTGATAGTGGCCCTGATGAAGTGTTGTGTTACGGTGTAATTCCTCAGGCCGATGCTCCCTATGTGCCCGCACTTTTTCCTATAGGGTGCAAGCACAGCTACTCAGCAAAGGAAGCAATATGGATAATAACAATACATTAGTAACTGCCTTGTATTAACTTTCTCTACATAATAAATGCCATTTGCTGTAGTGAGACAACCCCTTTAATGTAGGTGTTAGCTGTTCACTCTGCTGTCTGACTTCTCAAGGATTTTCTTGACGCTGTCTTTAGTTGTTCTCTCTGGTGAATCTCTTAACGGAGCAAGAGCTTTGTCGTGTGCTTCCTCTCCTTTCTGAGGCTGCTCTGGAAATCCCCCCTCCTGGGAGGAAGCAGGAACAGCCCACTCCTACCAAGGGGATAGGAATAGTGGGATTAGCTGTGTTCCTGTCAACCATTTGTTATCGACATCCTTACTAGAACAAAAGACAATACATAACTATACAAACTATCTACTAATAAAGCTTTTGCAGATACCCCCAAGTCTGGGGTACTTTACTCCTTGCTGCTGTTTTCCTGGCTGCAGCAGTGAGTTCCTGTGTATTGCTGAGGCCTCTGATTGTCTGCATGGAATCTCTCTGCCGCAGCCAGGAAGTTGGTGTCGGCCACAGGAAAGACCGGAGCTCAGTTCTGGAAGCGGCAGGGAGAAAATAGTAAGTACAGCTTCTTTTTGTTGTTTTAGCACATATACAGGTGCTGCCCAAGTTATTATTGAACTCCGACATCCCCTTTTAAATTAATTTTTGCTTAATTTTTTCCACACAAAATTGTGTGTTAATTTACTCACCTCCTTCTGGTCTATACCTCGATGCCCACTAATAGAGTTGTATAGTATTGATGACTCTTTAGCATTGTTTAACACATTCAAAAAAATAATTTCCATGTGTTTTTATTTTTTTTTATTTTTCATCTGTTCTTTAGATTCATTTCATGAATTTAGTCCTGTCTCTGAAGTAAATGCACTGAATGTGGACATGCTAGACATGTCACCTGACTGTGAATACACACACTAAAATCAGTGCAAATAAATGTTGGAACAGCAACACTCAGAAAGCTGTTGGATGAAGAAATTTGGCTGCGGGATTGTGATAAGTTGTACAGTACACTCTGCTGTTCAAGGTCACAAACATGTAGAGGTTCACGATCATTATTTTAGTAGCTCAGTAGACTCCATACAAAAAACATTTTCTATTTGATCCTCCAGTAACGACTACAATCTCCCAATGTCTTTATCTTGGATGAAGAGTCCTTTTCAGAAGGAGCATGGCATTTGTCACTCCATATTAGAGACAGGGCTTTCTATACTCTGCAGGCCATGTATTAATGGACAGTGCCATGCCTATATGGAGCATTACTAACGACCATATTACATTAAGGAGTTGCTATTTACTTTTCTGCAAACATTCAAGTTTCTTACTACTCGTGTATAAAAGAAACACTTTACATCTTATGCACATTGCCATGTACTGAGCAATAGGAAACCTATAGACTCCTGTGTAGCCTATTCTGTTCAGATAAATAATTTCATGCCGATTGGATCCTGAATAAGGGCAGTTTCACACACGGGGCAGTATTTATCGATCCCCTTGATGCCAGAAAACAAAGGAGAGAATTTAACATCTGCATGGCCAAGCATTAAAGTAAGGTAACCTATTACCAAAAGTTAAGACTGTTAAAGGGTTTCTGTCACTTGAAAAATGGGTCTTAAGCTGGCTGACATTAGCTATGTGCTAATGTCAGCTTAACATTAACATATAAGTCCCATGTCCCTCTGTGGCGCTGTTATTCATAAAAACAAACTTTTATAATATGCTAATGAGGCTCTAGCAGCAGGGGGGGGCTTTGTTACTGCTGCTAGAGGCTCCGTTCTCCCACCTTATTCCACGCCCTGCTACAGTTGACAGGGCCGTGGTATCGTTGGTCTCCTCCAACCGCCGAAATCCTGCGCCTGCGCCGTCCGCTTCTGTATTCAGCGCATGCGCAGTGAGTGAAGGACGCTCGTCTGCTGCCTGCTTCCTCACTGCGCCTGCGCTGCTTCCTCACTGCGCCTGCGCTGTCTTCTCTTCCGGGGAGCATTGCGACGTATTTGGCGCAGGCGCAGTGAGGAAGCAGGCACCAGGCGAGCAATCTTCACTCACTGCGCCTGAGCCAAATACAGAAGCAGACGGCGCAGGCACGGGATTTCGGAATGAAGACACGGCCGGGGGCAGGAGAGCTGCGCTGCCCGGCCCTGTCAATCTGAAGAAGATGGGCGTGGCTGCAGGTTGGGACACGGAGCCTCTAGAATCAGAGGCAACGCACTCCTTGCTCCTAGAGGCTAATTTGCATATCACATAAGATCGTTTTTTACAGTAATTACAGGTCAGAGAGGCATTTTATTTACAGTAGTCTGACATTAGCCCATAGCTTATGTCAGATAGCTTAGGAGGCCGATTTCTAGTGACAGAAACCCTTTAAAGGGGTTTTGCCATCTCAGACAATGGGGGCATATCGCTAGGATATGCCGCCATTGTCTGATAGGTGTGGTTCCCACCTCTTGGACCCGCACCTACAATGAGAACAGAGCGGGGAAATGAACGGAGGGAGCGGCTATTTCTGTCTGTCCCATAGAAATTTATGGGAGCAGGGGCCGCGCGTGTGCGGTGCGCTCCCATTCACTTCTATGGGAACAGTGCTTGGTGGTGGACGGAACCTGGAAAATCCGGGGTCCTCCAGCCACAGCTCTCCCCACTCTGTTCTCATTGTAGGTGCAGGTCCCACATCCTAGCGATATGCCCCCATTGTCTGAGATAAGAATACCCCTTTAAGACTTTACTGTTGTGTGGAACACTGTTAAGACGCCGTTTACACTTGGACACAACCTGGCCAGTCGTATCTCTAAAACCCTGCATCCCTCACTCAGTGAACTTTATAGTCATCATAGGAAGAGCACTATTGCCCACTAAAGATTCTACTGGAACGAACTTGAGACAGATAGGGAAGAGGACCATAACTCCCATTCTTACCTAAATCCAATTCTGGGAAGAATTGCACTGTACAGTTGGAACTGTGTTTCACTATAGTTGGGTGTTATACAACTTATATTTTTCACTTCAGTAAAGAGAGACATTTACTCTGCTGCATCTGGCCTGGTTACTGACTCCTGCCCTATACATCGGAAATTGCACTCCACACGCCCTGCCTTGCACTCATACCAGGGGCAGACATACTGAACTGGCTGCACAGGGGCCCAAGTATGGGAGGGGGCACTTTCTTACTGGCAGCAGGGGAAGATGAGCGCTTCCATTGTCCTTAGGACGGCGATACAGATGGATGCTGTGGCGAGGCAGGGGAGAGGCGTCGCCCTTCCCTGGTCCTCTCATAGGCTGCAGGCCTAGTG
This sequence comes from Bufotes viridis, assembly GCA_033119425.1. NCBI lineage: Eukaryota > Metazoa > Chordata > Amphibia > Anura > Bufonidae > Bufotes > Bufotes viridis. Next base: position 110,821,093 of record CM065595.1, read on the forward strand.
CCTATAGCCTATCAGAGGGCGGCGCAGGCGGCACTATGGAGGGAGAGGAGTACTATTGGGGCCCTATTTTATATACTAGCACACGTGGGGGGCACTGTGGAGGGGAAGAGCACTATGGGGACCCTATCCTATATACTGGCACACATGGGGGGCACTATGGAGGGGGAGGAGCACTATGGAGACCCTATCTTATATACTGGCACACATGGGAGGCACTCTGGCGAAGGGGGGGATAGGAGCACTATTGGGGTCATTATATAGGGACATTATACTGGCACACATTATGGGGGTATTTTATACTGGCACATTATGTCGGGCACCAGGGGAACAAGGGGAGGGGCACTATCGGGGCACAATATAGGAGTATTTTATACTGTCGCAAATTATAGGCCACTGTGGGGACCTTGGCTCAACTGTGGGCACTAAGAGTGTTTTTTGGGCACAGAGTAGGGGGCATTGGCACTCATTATGAGGGCACTAGGGGACATTGGCTTTACAGTGAGAACTTTTTATACTGCCACACAATAGGACATTTTTATGTACTGGTGCACATTATAAGGGGGAATTTTTCTACTGTTACACATTATAAAGAGAATTATTAATACCTGGGGCATTATGGTGGGCTTTATTACAGTTGAGTGACTATAAGGAACATGAATACTAGTATGAGCACTATGGGAGCATTTTTACTTCTGGGGCACGGTGGGGACATTATTACTGTAGGGGCACTGTTACTACTACGTGTTATCTGGTAGATAATTATTTCTATTGGTGGGACTTTGGGGAGCACTATTACTGTGGGGGGCACTCTGGCACGGTATTAGCTTAGCACAGTTATTTTTGGGGAACATTATGTCTACACCAGGCACATTCTTTGCACAGGGGCCCTCTGCTGTCTGTGTCCGCCCCTGACCCATACAAATACTTAACATCACTGGAACCCCAACTACCATCAGGCAGGAGCCCCAGAATCAGGGTGTGCCCTGAGAGAAGAAAGTGTGCACCCTCCTTTCACTGCATGGCCCTGGAGAGCAACAGTGTGAGGAAAGCCACTGTGATTGACTGACTGGTACAGCCAGAGCCACTACCACTCTCATCCTCTGCTCCAGCTCCTCAGGGGCTTGCTGCAAATGCAACTGTGGGCAGTGTGCTAGTTCTATGGTGGTAGCTGTGTGTGGTCAGGGGAAATTCTGGAAATGGGTAGTGGAAGCCAATTGCTGAAATTTCCTGGAGGAACTCAAGCATAACAAACAAGAGATTGCTGCAATCTCATCTACAAAGCCTAGAATGACATGCTGTGGTAGAGGGCAACCTCCCTGGGACCAATAATGGAAAATAAGTTTAGGTAAGAGCCTTTAGCTGTATTGGGTGCAACGTGACCTCCAAAAGGAATTGTGGTATGGAACATAGTTTTTAAAGCTACCCAGAATGAGGAAACCTCTGACGTGACCCTGAAACTGAACAATGACTCAGTTTAGCTCTTGCTGCCCAACAGGCAGTTAACCCATCACTGCTACCTGTGTCAACAATACAGATTAAGGCTACATGCACACGACAGTTGTTTTTTGCTGTCCGCAAATCGCGGATCCGTCTCCCTTTTTTTTCACATCCACATCCTTTCCTTGTGTCCGCAAATTTTGTAGGTTGTGTTTCCGTGTGTCTTCCGTTTTTTTTGCGGATCCGCAAAAAAAACGGAAGGCTTGAAACAGTTTCTTAAAGTACCTGCACAAGTGCCCTGGTTTGCAAGCAACCATCCGCAAAAAAAACGGATGCGGATGGAAAAACGGAAGGCTTCAGTGTGGCTTCCATTTTTTTTGCGGACCCATTGACTTCTATGGGTCCGCAAACTGTTTTTGCGGACAAGAATAGGACATGCCATATTTTTTTTGCGGACGTGAAATGCGGAATACGGACGCGGACAGGAAACGGAAGAGGCATCAGTTTTTTTTGCGGATCCATAGAAATGAATGGGATCCGCAAAAAAAACGGAACGGAAGCCGAGAAAAAACACTGTCGTGTGCATGTAGGCTAAATCACAGTGCCACCCTCAACATAAACAGTGGTTTACATTCTATCACCACGCAGCGCCTAACGACATCCTGCTGTTCTCAACCCTCTTGTATGCCTCTTTATCCAGGGAATGTCCCAAATGTATTATGTGTGTTAGGCCTCATGCACACGACCGTGGTTTGGGGCTACATCCGAGCCCCATTTTTTTGTGGATTGAATTCAGACCCATTCAGTTCAATGGGGCTGAAAAAGATGTGGACAGTACTTGATGTCCATTCCATGGTCGCCAAAAAAATAGAACATGTTCTACTCTTGTCCGTATCATGGACAAGGATAGAACTGCTCTACTGAGGGCCGGACGTTCCATTCCATGGAATGCACATGCGTGTTTTGAGAATCTGCAATTTGTGGACTGCAAAACGGACACAGTCGTGTGCATGAGGCCTTAGGAATGGATTTTCCTTAATCCAGATCTACATTTATGGTTACCCTTCACACAGCCATTGAGATTATAAAATTCATTCTGCAGCTGCTGCAGGGGGGGGACTCACTTTATGGGGGTTATTCGGGTTTCTTTGAACTCTTCTTCTTCTAGTAGGACAGAAATAATTTCAACATTTAGCTTAGAGCCATGGGTTGGTATGAGGAAAAGTGTCTGCTTCACTGAATATATCATGTCATGTGAACGATTAAAGTTTTTCCAAATATCCTCATGATTTACATTTCTCCAGTTTGGTATTTTTTGTTGAATAAGGCTAGGGCTACACTGAGACTTTTTGTAGCGTTACTTGATTGATTTCAATTACTGAGCAACAGCTGCAGTCCAAATTAATACACTGAATCTTGTGGGCTTCAGCTGTTACTCGATCAAAAATCAATCAGTAGTACTACAAAAAAGCCTATGTGTAGCCTCAGCCTTAGGCCACTTTTGCAAAGCAGCATTTTGGTATTTTTGCCTTTGTATTAAGAGTGGAACCTAGAGTAGGGTAGGCTTGCACAGTTTTTTGGAGGAGGTTTTGAGGCAAATTTTTCTCCAGGTTCTTCAGCCAAAAGTCAGAAATGGATCCAACAGGAAGATGACGTATGAATCCTTCCTTTATATCCTGACTCCTTTCGTACACTCTTCTGGTTTTGGCTGAAAAACCTGCAGGAAAATCTGTGTGACCTTGCCCTTACAATTGCTGATGCAAAATTCTGCCATGTGAAAGAAGCCTAAAGAAGAGCAATGCTGACTGGTTGAAAAATAGCTTAATAATCAGTTGTCTTATGTTGCAGGTTCATTTCCCCAAGAATATTTTGAGTCTACACTTCAGAAGGTGAAGTATCATATCGTCCAAGAACAACATGGATTTAACATATAACCTGTCATTTGATGAGGCATGTTGGCCAACAATGATAATATGGGAGAGAATTAACCAAGCATATACTTCAGATTCTCCACCGAAGGATTGGGGGCTTCAAAAAGGGGACTATGGATACCAATGTTGGAATCTTAACTCTCACAATGAAGGCTATATTGTGGTCTGGGACACTGATCGCTCCTACTGGAAGGTGAAAACTCCCTTTGGATTATGTTTATATTTTATTGGACCTCTTTTTATTGACAAATCGAAGAAGGGTTTGTCCGTACCACCAATATTCACTGTCATTAATTCAGATGCAAATTTCTTAATGCCTGCCCAAGAGTTTAAAGTGACTGAGCAGATGAGAAAAATTGTCAATTTTGTTAATAAAAAAGGTACATAGACATATGGGATATAAAGAACATATTAATATTCAGGATGTACCTGTTACATTAGGCGTGATTTGTGGGCTGGCATAAAAAAAAAAGCAAAAATCTTAACTTTCGAAAGCATTCAGCTGCATGACAAACTACAACACTGAAAGATATTTAATTGTCGATCCAGGGAACTTTGCATCCACTTGCTTGGAAAAATAAAAATTTGCCAATTAATCAGTTTTTTTTTTTTTTGAGGTGTGAATCTACCTTTACTGAATATTTATTTCTTCAACACAGTTTTAGTGCATTTTTGTAATGATGGCAAATAATAGCCATGGATTTATTGTTTTCCCTTGAGCTACTGTATTATCTGAATTTTGTCTTATTTTTGTTCTATTGTTTAACATTCTCTTCATGGCCCCTGGAGATTTGGATCTTTGTGTATAGATATAATAGATAATGATCCATTTCAGGTCAATGCTGAAGACGCATAAATCATGTGACAGGCTGACATTCCTAGGGGTATGATCATATGGAAGTTTTATTTTTTTGCATGTAAAAAAAGCTGTAAATGTGGAGTATTGTGTGTACAGTCCATGGTTACTTTAAGTTATTTAAAACAAAGAGCTAATATATCTCCTTCCACCGTGAAGGATAAAGGTTCTCTCGCATAAAAATACTGTACACTGAGGTAATTAATAGTATTCTTACTGCTTGATCTCACCTAACTTGTACTATTTTTCATCGATGTCTGTTTAACACATGACATCCCCCCCCCCCCGTAACAAGCAAATAAACATTTTTGATGTCCCTTTTGTGTTTTAAAATACACTGTAGTCTATGGGATGCTGAGACACTGCCTGCTGAGCTGTGCCGAGTTCATGACTTTATAAGCAGTTAACCATGACAAGCCAAGGAAGTTTTGGGAACCTTCAGAAAGCTCCAGATTGGCATGATAATTGATCAGAGCCCCCAGTTTCCCCACAGGGGGCTTCAATCGGAAGGTCAAGGGAGCAGTCTTTCTTTTTAAAATCACAGATGCCACAGTTGCTATAGAGTGACATCTGAGGCAAGGGCATAGCTAAAGGTTCATGGGCCCTGGTGCAAGAGGTTTAGCTTGGGCCCTCCTCAGTGTTTTTATGGAAAGGAGCAGGGGAGTAACTAGCCTTTCTACTGCCTGAGGTTACAATTGAAACGGCACCCCCCATGCCAAATTCTCAACCTAACCCCTTCCTTCCAGCCCTACTGTTAAAGGGGGTTATTCTCTTTTTACTACTGATGACCTATCCCCCTGCAGCCCCGCCAATCAGCTGTTTAAAGAGAAGGCAATGTTGAAAAGAAAGCTGTCTTGTCTGCTTTACCTGCATGCTGCAGCAATTGGAAGCGTTCACTAGTATTCCCTTTATAAGATGCATTGCATCTTATAAAAGAAAAAGTACAGCGCCACTGTGGGCCCAGTTGCAACGGCAACCACTATAGCTACGCCAGCCATCTGAGGGGTTAATTCAACGGGTCCGCACAGTGATGTGGAGTGCACGTGGCTGTATCCGTGTTTGGAGGATCTGCGGTTTGCAGACCGGAAAACAATGAAATCAATTCATGTGAACGCACTCTACAACTGATTCAGGGTAGGGGCACAAGGCATTCTTTTGCAAATGAATGGACTTGACAAAATATATATATGTTGTTTTTTTACGATTTAGGCCTAATGAAGTGTAAGGACGTAGTTATACAATGTTGATCATGTTTGCTTAATATTATGTATCATCATTATAACTAATTGTATCTTTCATTATTATTACTTCTTTTTCTTTTCAAGGCTTTAGCAATGACAAACCAGATTTTGGTAGAACGATCAGTTGTGGGCTGGAAGGAGATTGAGTATGAGGTGGTAAGAGATGCAGCAGACAACTGTGTCACCGTCTGCAACATGGAAAATGTGGATGCTATGGGAGTTCACACAGGTAACAGCTACAGTATGGCATATGATACTGGATAAGGGGATTTTTAATGTTTAAAAACCAACATATAACATATGACATAAAGGGGTGCCTACATGACATTGGAGAAAAGCATTGCAAATTATACCAGAATATCAGACATGATTGTACTTATAAACTGTATTTAAAAGGGTATGTATTTCACCTTACAGTTTGTAGCTCTAGCTGAATCCTCTGAACGGTCAGTATTTGGTCAGTGTTTTGCATCAGTATTTGTAAGCCAAAACTAAGAACGGAACCTACAGAGAAGACGTATAATGGAAAGACTGGTGCCTCTTCTGTGTTTTAGGCCCACTACTGGTTTTGGCTTATATATACTGATTAAAAATACTGACCAAATACTGCAGGTGTAAAAGTGGCCTAAAGCAGAGCACCAAAATACTACATACTAGTACTACACTACACTAGAGCTCTGCCTGTATGGGTGGAGAGGTATACATGTACCTAATGCACTGTCTATATTATGTTGGATAGCCGCCTCCTTTCGGTTAAAGGAGTAGGTCATCAATACTTAATTGGTGGGGGTCTGACACCCGGAACACCCACTGATGAGCTGCTTTAAGAGGCTGTGGTGCTCCTGTGACCTTACTAAGCACAGTACCATTTATTGTTTAGTGGCTGTGCTTGGTATTGCAGCTTAGCCGCACTCATTTGAACGGGACTGAGCTGTGCCTAAGCCAAGTGACTGATAAATGTGACATTACTGTTCTAAAAAGAGGCTGTGGCGCTCACCGAAGCACCACAGCCTCCATAAACAGCTGATTGGTGGGAGTGTCTGTAGTCAGACCCCCACTAATCAGATACTGATGACCTATCCTGAGGAGAGGTCATCAATATTAAACACCCGGACAATCGCTTTAAATTATAGTTCCATTTCCACAGTAATATTTAGGTCACACTTATGAATAAGGTTATTACAAGTTTTAGGAAATTACTGACTTTTTCACTAACAGATTTCTTTTTCGCTCAACAGGGGACTCAATTGTTGTAGCTCCTTGTCAGACCCTGTCCAATGAAGAGTGTCAGATGTTAAGGGCCTGTTCTATCAAAGTTGTACGGCACTTGGGCATAGTTGGTGAATGCAATATCCAATTTGCTTTGCATCCCACTTCACTGGAGTATGTCATCATTGAAGTCAACGCCCGACTCTCCCGTAGCTCTGCTTTAGCTTCTAAAGCCACTGGGTAAGATTTAGAAGGAACATAAATATATAAATGCAAGTAGGACAATCTCTTAAACTAGGAGGATGTTAAAAACCCATTCTTTATAGGTACCCGTTGGCCTTCATTGCTGCAAAAATTGCCTTGGGTATACCCCTGCCTGAGATTAGGAATGTTGTCTCTGGAAAAACCACAGCATGCTTTGAGCCCAGTCTGGACTACATGGTGACAAAGATACCCCGCTGGGATTTGGATCGCTTCCATGGTGCCTCAGGATTGATTGGCAGCTCTATGAAGAGTGTTGGAGAGGTTAGTCTAATAGTATTAGGAATTCACACTTTCCTCATCATATGATGTCTTTTTCTATCAATTAAATTCTGTCTCGAAGGGATAAGATTTATAGTAAACTCATACCAATGATATCTTACATTTTTGGCTTATACTTATAAGGAGTCTGTAAGCAGTTTTGACCCCTCAAAACTACTGACACCACTCTACCATGACCACAAGTGACCAGGAGGAGGTCCCTTTATGATAACTGCCTTGGGCGCTCTGTACTTGGTCCTTTCACTGTACTCTGAGTGACGGCTAGAGTGGTCACTCAGAGCAGAGTGGACGGTTCATTTAAACATATTGACAAAATCATATATTACCTTTGTCTCTATATATCTTTCACATATTATGGCATATTTTTTAGGTCATGGCTATTGGTCGCACATTTGAAGAAAGCTTCCAAAAGGCACTGCGAATGTGTCATCCATCTGTAGATGGCTTCACCCCAAATCTTCCAATGAACAAAGCATGGGCAGCAGATGTCAACTTAAGGAAAGAGATGGCTGAACCCACCAGCACCCGTATGTACAGCATGGCCAAGGTGATAATAAATAATATAATCAGGGGAACTAGTAATGATAATAGAACTGTTACTAATATGGATATTAAAGTCTAACATTAATATCATTTGTATTAGGCTCTGGAATCAGGAGTTCCTATAGATGAAATCTACAAACTTACAGCCATTGACAAGTGGTTCCTGTACAAGATGCAAGGTATTCTGAACATGGAGAAGACCCTGAGAAACTGCAAGAGGTAGGATCAATGCATCATTTTGTGGTGTGTTCAGCAAGTAAGATATTGCCTCTTAAGAAAGAGAATGTGTATGTTGATGCTGGAAACAAACGATAAAGAACTAGAAAATGTGATTGAAAGCAAGGCTAGACTATGCTAGAAGTAAGGCACACCTCCAACATCCTAATCCTGTTAAAATGCGTTTTTCTTCCATTGGGTACAGTAAGCAGATGCAGGAACAGGTGGCAGGGTCTTTAGAATTGGTGGTAGTAGACAAAACCGCCGGCGCTGATTTACTGCAAAAGCACAAATAATTTACTTAACCTCATCAGTGCTTGGCAGTCGGGAAGATTAATACTGGCCGGTGTGATAAAAACGAGATAAGCAGGCAGCGCAGCCACCGAGCTGTGGAAGTTGTTGGATGCCCAGTATTGTGGGTACCATCTTCATACATTTCATTACATGAACATAAAAATTCTTTTGAAAGGTATTGTGCTATAGACAAAGGCAGCATCTGCTTTCCAGAGATCAGATACAGATAATGCGTACTCAAGTCCAATAAAATAATGTTTTTAAGCAAGTGATTACAGTGTTGCTGCGAGCTATTTCTCGCTGTTATTGGGAATGTTTCTGTAACATTTCTCTACCGCTGTGTGTTACAATGTGTCAATGGAAAGGGCAACAGAAATGAGAATACAAACAAATCATAAAGCGAGCCATCCATCTCATATACTCATATACTATTCTACATTGCTGCACAATCTAAATGTGGATTCCAGAGCGGAGGTCTCGTAATCGTAACACATTGTGCAGCTCCTATGTTGGCATCAGGGACCTTTGGAGAGGAACATGATGAGCAGCTATGGCTACTTTTTAGGTATGCCATACGTAGCCATTTTTTTATTATATTTTCACCATGGGTAAACCAGTGGCAACCTGCATGCAATGTGGTTGAATGCACACACACATAATAAAATCTTTCTTATCCTGGGGAGGGGGTAGCTAATGGGTCCAGTCCCTGGCGGCTAAGACAAGCAGTGACAACCTCCTTGCCCCCAACACATGTAACAGAGCCCTCCAATGACTATGTTTCCTTTTATAAGAGTGCTTTTACACAGTCAGTGTTTGAGCAGTGATTGTGAGCCAAAACCGAAAGTGAAGGCTACCCAGAGTTAAGGTATAATGGAAGGATTTGTGCCTGTTCTGTACCTGCACTTGGTTTTGGCTCACAATCACTGATGACAATAACTGATCAAACACTGAATGTGTGAAATACTGGTGCATTCTTATGTGTTTTTGTGTCTAGGTCCACCTCTACCTTACTAAGTCATGTTTCCAAGAAATGGATGCCAATCAGTCCCACTTTCAGCCCTGCAATACAAGTTAACAGCTTAGCAGAGGGAATAATTACATTTGAATGTTTTTATAGATGTTCTTATAGTCCCCAAATTATGGCCCATGATGCATCGTGGTGGAGAGACATATTCAAACTTCACTGCCATACAAATGAAGGCAGTATTGCACCATAAAATTCAGAGTTAAACCCGTAAGCGCTTGCTCAGTAGTGGATTGTCTTTTTTTTATATCAAACCTGAAAAACCAATATGACAGCTTGTACACTGTTCTCCCTTTATATCCCTCCAGCTCTGCATTTTTCCCTTCTCCCTCCATTTAAGGTGACGATAATTTGTTCATAAATCTGAGGGTGTCTTTTAGTGTCCATATAAAAAGCAGAGGAATAGATAGCAGTAAATCTGTGCGCCTGGCTGTATATTATTCTTAGCGGTTTGCTGACTCCCTTTGACCTTCCACAGTTTACGAGATTTTGCTGAGCTTCTCTTGTTGCATTTGCTATGATCATGAGTACTTGACTGTTTTACTTTTTATCAGGCCACAAGGGGGCATTACAGGCTCAGATAACAGCAGGCAATAGAACATTTATATTTGGAGAGCATTGGACTTTATTTTGTATATGGTAATCAATTACCTGGGTGTATACAATTATTTAAAATAAGTCTTCGGTACAGTAGACATGGCTATAGATTGAATACAGTGAAAATTATATTCCATACTATACTTCAAAGTCAAAATCATTTTAGTTTTCATAAAGACCATCCATATTTCTTGTACTTGAAAATCACAGTATGCTTAAAGGCATATGAAGCTGCCAGAACTAACAGTGTGTAGATCATGAAATTCACTTGTTGACCCAACACTAGAATGAAGAAAAACCATCATTTTGCGACCTTGGCGTGAGAATTGATATCAAACAGGGTGGTTCTTACAGAAAATAATTTACAAGTCAGTGAGTACCAGGCTCTGAGTGAGAATGGCTTGTTAATGTGAGGAGTCACAGGATCATTAGACAATCTAATGTGAATGGTGCTTCTCAACTGGCTCCGAACAGCAGAGGGGAAAGAGGAATTGGTCATCATGTTGAATTACAAGATCCTTGATCTTCTGTTACTGTGGTAGATAAGCTGTCTGGCAGTGACTTATTTCCCTATCCTCATGGGCAGAATGGCCACATACCCTACAGGGAAACCTCCTCGTGGGCCGATGGCCAAGGGGTCGACTGAGCCCTCCTTATGGCCACCAGCCAAGTAAGTACTGATCTATTGCTCCTAGAGCTGGGAGCGTCAAGTACTTATGTACCTTGCTGTCGGCTACAGATGCCCTCCTGACTTTTGAATTCAACTGTATTGCCATACTGAGGCAACTGGAGTAGGAAGACAGAACATGGCCACCACAGTGGGGGTATCTTCTAGAGAGGTATTTTGTACTGTTGGAGCATTATTTTGTGGTGCATTTGGTTATGTTATTTGGTTCTGTAGGGGTGGTATTTCGTGCCGCAAAATTATATTGCTGGCTCCGCCTACTTGTATTAGCCTCAATACAACATGGGGCCATTTTTTATTTTTTCCAGGGCCACTTTAAGTTCCCAGTCTGCCCCTGCCTATCCTCAATGAAAATAAAATGTACACACTCGGCCAAGCCTGCATGTATATAGTGAAGTTGGGGGGAGAAAGTTGTTGGTCAACCAGCAGTTGGTCTACAGTTAACTTATTATATCCAAATAGGTGTCAAGTTCACAAGATAAGATTGAGGTGTGCTAACTTGTGCTGGGTTCCTCGTAGATCCACCATAGATATACCATATCTATACACCATATTGGAGTCAAACTGTACTGTAAGCTACATGAGACCATATATCCCGTGGATCCATCAAAAGATTAGACATTTTGCAAACTATTATTCACCAAAGTGTACACTCCCTTAATACGTTGATAAAAGCTTATTATGGTTGACTTAAGGGTCCTATGGAAGGGAAAAGGTGCAACATGTGATCAGGTTATTATTAAGGGACCCTTCTAACAAACCAGCATTGTCCAAAATGGACAATCTCTTGGAACAGAGAACATCTGTCTTCTGTTCTCTAAAAAGCAACATGAGGCACTTTATGACCGAATGCTTATTAGACTTGATCAGTCATACCACAACTACATGGAATCAATATATACGCAGCAGAACGACATTTTCAGTTTTTTTGTTGATCTTATTGATGGATTTATATAGACTATTCATTAAAAAAATCATGTGTAAAATAAATAAAAAATAAAATAAATGAAAATAAATTAAATGAACTATTACTCCTGTTACACAAACCAGACCACCTATATCATGATGATGATCTCTGATCAAATGTTTTCGATTGATGGAATAGCCATTTGCAAACTCTAATTGAGCCCTAATTGTGTAGTCTAAACCCAGTCTGCACACGTTCTACAATATCAAAGTTTATTTCTTGAAGCTTGCAGAGACGTATCTGCATAAGATGTATAATTGATATATTTCTGAGTATTTAAGGCTGGGCATAAAATGTCTGTAGTGATGTTTGTTTAAAGCTGAAAGCCGTCTCAGTTGGATGTTTCCGGGCGTACATTGTACCATGGCCTATGTACCCTTTTTGGATGATTAGCCTTGTCACAAATCCAGGCGATGAAAAGGACAAGGAGGCGTGAGGGACACTGAATTGCGTCTGGGTCATTGGGATGCGTCACGCGTGCGCCCAGTGCCTCCCTGCGCTCCCTCTGCTCCTTCTGACAGGTGAAAACTTACTCATTAAGAGAAATTTTATTCATCCTTTTATCATGTATTATTGAACACGACATGCAAGGAGTGCAGGAACTTTCAAAGAAGAGCAGGGTGAAATCTAAAGCAAACATCAAGCATGCCTGAAATAAATTAATAAAAGCTGCCTTGCTTGTAAAATAGTGAAACTATCCACTATATATGGTATATGATATTTAATTGAATAATAAAATATACACTTTATATTTACATTATGATTAATCTATACAGTGGTTTTTGGAGTTGTCCAGGTTTGGGACAAATTTGTTAAAATATCTACTCACCTGCTCTCCACCGCTCTGTTCCAGCTCCCTGAACCCCATTACTGGTCTACTGGTCCCCATCCTATAAACTTCCAGAAAGATGGAGTCACATGTGCCGCTGCAGCCAATGACTGGCATTAGCGATGATGTATCCCAAAGCTGGACATCTTCTTTTAAGGCCATTGAGGGGTATACTGTTCTTGATTGTATTGATTATAGTCTGAAGGCTTGATTTATGTTTTGCTGTAGTGAATCTATACCAGAAGAGACATTGCTTCGTGCCAAGCAAATTGGGTTCTCCGATCGGTACATTGGGAAGTGTCTGGGGCTGACGGAATCTCAAACCAGAGAGCTGAGGCAGAAGAAGAACGTCAAGCCATGGGTCAAGCAGGTATGTACACTTCCCATTACAATTCTCAGGTATGTATTTCTACAGGGGAACAAAGATGAAGAATAAACATAATAAATGATAAATATAAAATATTTTAAATATATAATATTTAAAAAGAAATATAAAAAAGAAAATAATAAAATAAATAAAATACTAAATAAAAATAAAATAAAAAAATGAAGAAAAATAAAATACACACATCAATGTTGCAGTTGATAACAGTAAAACTGGCAGAAATTATGGAATAGTTGTCCTGAAGAAATAATTGATCATTAATCCCTATCCTCTTAATATAAATCTCAGGGGGTTATATAGTTGGAATATACAGTATATTTGGTATATATATTGGAAAATATAGTTGGTAGAATATCTCTAACCTTCCTGCATGCATGGTATTTTTTCAAGTGTGCAAACTGGAAGTGAACCAAATGGTGTCCTGTATCCATAGTAGACACGTGACAATATATATTAATTTGTGGCCCAAATTTTTTGCATTATGTCGGCAGCACAATGCCCGTTTACATAGGGAAATTTACCGCTGGCCAGTGAGCAATTTTATGCTCACATAAACGATCCGATCAGCTGACAAAACAAGCACTGGCTCATTTGTTTGCTCACTGCCTGCACATTTACATGGGATAATTGGGTTGATCAGTTGTCATAAAGGTG
>CM065595.1:110835003-110878684 GCA_033119425.1 Bufotes viridis
TTACAGGGTTGCTCACAATTTAGCCCCGCCCAAAATGCCAAAAAAGTAAACACACCCCACAAATGACCCCATTTCGGAAAGAAGACACCCCACGTTATTCACTGAGGGGCATAGTGAGTCCGTGGGAAATTTTTTTTTTTGCCAGAAGTTAGCAGAAATAGAAACTTTATTATTATTTTTTTTCCCTCAGAAAGTGTCATTTTCCGCTAACTTGTGAAAAAAAATGAATCATACATGAACTCACCATGCCCCTCCGCGAATACTTTGGGGTGTCTTCTTTCTAAAATGGTGTCATTTGGGGGGTATTTATACTATCCTGGCATTCTAGCACCTGAAGAAACATGACAGGTGCTCAGAAAGTCAGAGCTGCTTCAAAATGCAGAAATACACTTTTTTGCACCATAGTTTGTAAACACTATAACTTTTACTCAAACCAATAAATATACACTTATTGCATTTTTTTTTATCAAAGACATGTAGAACAATAAAGTCTGAGAAAAATTTATATAGAAATGTAGTTTTTAAAAAAAAAAATTACAACAGAAAGCAAAAAATGAAATTTTTTCTCAAAAATTTCAGCAATTTTTTATTAATATAAAAAATAAATAAAAAATGTCAGCAACAATGAAATACCACCAAATGAAAACTCTATTAGTGAGAAAAGAAAGTAAAATTCATTTGGGTGGTAAGTTGTATGACCGAGCAATAAACGGTGAAAGTAGTGTAGTGCAGAATTGTAAAAAGTGGTCTGGTCATTAAAGGGCTTCTGTCACCCCCCAAAAGTCATTTTTCTTTTTTGGGCTTACTAAAATCCTTATAGGGCAATTATTCTATATATACTGTTTTTACCTTTTTCTGTTGGTTATTTTCGCTAAAAAACGCACTTTTTAAATATGTAAATTACCTTGCTACCAGCAAGTAGGGCGGTTACTTGCTGGTAGCCGCCGCATCCTCCTTTCCAAAAAACGCCCCCTCCTCCTGTTGAGTGACAGGGCCAGCGAGCGCTCTCCTCCTCTGGCTGGCCCTGTCTCAGTTCCAAATCGCGCGCCTGCGCCGTCCCAGTCTTCAGTTCACTGAGAGGAGGGCGCTTGCTCGGCCGCTCCTTCCTCAGTGCGCCTGCGCCGATGACGTCACATCTACACCCGGAAGAGAAGTCGGCGGCATCTTCTCTTCTGGGTGTAGATGTGACATCATCGGCGCAGGCGCACTGAGGAAGGAGCGGCGGCGACGGCCTCCTCTCAGTGAACTGAAGACTGGGACGCACAGCGCTGCATTTAGCTGAGACTGGGCAGCCAGAGGAGAAGAGCGCATGGCTGTCACTCAACAGGAAGAGGGCGTTTTTGGAAAGGAGGATGCGGCGATTACCAGCAAGTAACACGCACTGCTGGTAACAGGTAATTGACATATTTAAAGAGTGCGTTTTAGCAGTACCAACAGAAAAGGTAAAAGCGGCTATATCTAGAATAATAAGCCTATAAGAGATCTAGTAAGCAAAAAGAAAAGTGACTTTGAGGGTGACTAAAGCACCTAAGTGTTTAAGCTAGGGGGGCTGAAGTGGTTAAAAAGGTTATTTTTGTATGTTTGTAAATAAAAGGCTGCTGTGGCCATATTAATCCAAAATGTGGTGTCTGTGTCAATATTGAAGGGAGGTTGGAAGTAAGGAAGGAAAGGGGGGTGGGCAAGATAGTGTTAATGGGTGAGAAGGATCGAGTGAACATAACCAGTCCCCCGTCAAGAAAAGCCGGACTGTGGGCTATAGCCTTAGGGGGAGGCGACCATGACGGGGGGTAGTTTAGGGAGACCCTGGGTTAGGGATTGGTGAAATTCGTAGGGAGGGGTGGAGTTGTAGGGATTATAAGGCAGGTGCGGCCGGTAAAGGGGGCTATTTTGTTGGTAAAGCATCTCCCACCCACCCTCTCCTTCTTTGTGGCGGGGGCCTACAGTAGTCTAGCGGAAAAAATGTAATTATAAAAAAAAAGGGGGCATAGGTTTTGTTTCATATGGTGGGGGAATTACAGATTTGGGGGTTGCAGTGGGGGACTTCTGGGGGGTACTTGTCACGGCGGCGCGGGTGGGGGGAGGTCCTTGGAGTCGGTGAGTTTATCAGGTGATGAGGATGGGAGGGCCCCACGGTGGGGGCTGGACTCCCATTGGTTGGTGGGCGGCTGTGGCTGAATTGTTGGGGTGTCAGCAGGGGTGCCTCCAAGCCAGCGGTCAACGGCTGGGGGTAAGTGGCTTACCCCGATATGGTTATTCAGTGGTTTGGGGCTTCAAGGACCTCCCCCTCGGTGACGGAACATTTTTGGTACAAGTTAATAATGTTGATATTAAAAAGGTTATTTTTGTATGTTTGTAAATAAAAGGCTGCTGTGGCCATATTAATCCAAAATGTGGTGTCTGTGTCATTATTGAAGGGAGGTTGGAAGTAAGGAAGGAAAGAGGGGTGGGAGAGATAGTGTTAATGGGTGAGAAGGGTGAACATAACCAGTCCCCCCGTCATACATATCGGACACGAATAGGACATGTTTTTATGTTTTTTAGTTTTTTTTGCGGGACTACAGAACAGACATACGCATTTTTGGCGGACCCATTGAAAAGATTGGGTCCTCATCCAATCCTCAAAAAAAACATAAAGGACACGGAAACAAAATACTTTCATGTGCATGTAGCCTTAGACGCAGTTTTATTCTTTGCGTTGAAAAGGGTAAAATCCATAGTATAAATTGACATGCTGCAGATTTCAAATTCGCAATCTGCAACACAGTGTGCTGTCTGTATCTTTTGCAGCCGCGTTGAAGGGTATGGGTCCGCATCCGAACCACAAAAAATGCAGATCGGATGCAGATAAAAACCACGCAAGGAAAACTAGTGCATGCACAGGTCTTTGTCAGTGTATCCCATTGTGTCTAGTAGGTGACAGCATCACACAGTGGGGGAGATTTATCAAAACTGGTGTAAAGGAAAACTGCTTTAGTTGCTCATAATGACCAACTAGATCCCACCTTTCATTTTGAGAGCTCCTGTGGAAAAGGAATGGTGGAATCTGATTGGTTGCTATGGGCAACAATGCCAGATTTTCCTTTACAACTAATCCTGATAAATCTCCCCGTGTGATCATAGAAGTACAGTCCTCGCTAAATTTTAATACGTTTTTGCAGGCAAGTGTGAATATTGCATGCATATAATTGCTTTGAAAGGCCACTCTTAATATGCAAATGTATTAATTGCAATAAATACCCTACAATATGTCTGGGGGGAAGGGTGACCTCTTTTCAAAGACCTTCAATCAGATGGCCGTTCCTTCCCTGAACAGCTGCAGGAAGTGGTGGCCTGGTCAGAATGCCTTATTTAGCTGCAGCTGTCCTCAGGGCCCAGAGGAGAAGCCATAGGAACAACGTATGTACAAAGTTTTCCATTCACTTTTTTGAGAATTTGCTAATCAAACCAGTTATCTATAATTAGGATTGCTTGAAACATACAAGCATGTCAGTCTAGCAAAGGAAGAGATGTATGGGTACAGAGTGAGGGCTCATGCACAAGGCTGTAGCCAGTTTTGTGGTCCACAAATTGCGGATCTGCAAAACACGGATACCGGCCTTGTGCGTTCCGCATTTTTCAGAACGGAACATCCGGCCTATAATAAAACAGTCCCATCCTTGTCCGTGATACAATTTTTTTTTTTGCTGAGCCGCGGAATGGGTGTTCAGCCCTATTGAAGTGAATGGGTCCGCATCCGACCTGCAGTAAATGTGGAACGGTTGCGGACAAAAAATATGTTTGTGTGCATGAGGCCTAAGGCTAGGGCTACATGGTGACATTTTTATAATGATAGTCAATGGTGTTGCACTGCGACCATGCTGTGACTGACACGACAGTTGCAAAAAATCCATCCAAATTGGAATTTTGTACGACTGTTGCAGCGCAATACCATTGACTATTATAAAAAATGCTGCGTGCCACATGTTGCAGTGTAGTTGTTCCCTATTTGTCAGGCGGCACATGTTGCTGTGTAGCCCTAGTCTAAAACCTCATTCACACCTCAGTGATTGTGAGCAAAAAACAGGAGTGGAGGCTTCACAGACATAAGGTGTAAGTTTTCATTTATCTGGCCGTTGTACAGCTGTTCCGTGCATTGGGGGCCGCAATTTATGGTCCCCAATGCACAGGCACCATCTGTGTGGCTGCCGCAACAGAGCCAGACCCATTCAAATTGAATGGGATCGGGATCAGTCCGCACCATAAAAAAACAAAACATGTTCTACTTTTTTGCTGTGCGAAGGCACGGACAGAAACCCCACGGAAGCACTCCGTAGTGCTTCCGTAGTGGTCCGTGGCTCCATTCCGCACCTACATTCTGGATTGCAGACCCATTCAATCCGACCACAAAAGATGCAGATATCCGTTCCGTGGCATCCACAAAGATATTGAACATGTCGCATTACGGACAAGGGTTGAACTGCTCTGTTACGTTCTGCAAAATATGAAATGCACACGAACTGTGTCTATGTTTTGTGGACCGCAAAAATGGCTATGGCTGTGAGCATGTGCCCTTATGTGCATCTGAACTTGGTGCTGATTTAAAAAGTGTAGTCAGTGAATGGAAGATCTTTGCATCTCAAAGGCTGCAGACGGAAACACCCAACATAGTGCAAAACTGCAGGAGGTTAGAGAAAAGGTGTTATTTACCATACATACTAAAAGTGAGCATAACAAAAGGGCAGCACACCCTGCAGGAGCCCAACCCAGGCGTTCGCCTTCAATCCATTCTTCTGGGGCATATGCACTGTTTTGCACTATATTGAGCATTTGCGTCCGCAGCCTCTGAGATGCAAAGATCTTCTACCACTGATTGCATATGGCTGAATATAAGAGAGGTTGAAAGAAGACGGGTGTTCACACTGGGAGTAGAGCGCTGTGGTGTGTTTTCTTCATGTGATTTGGAAGAACGTTCAGGACACTTGGAAACGGAGATCGATTTGAAACCATATGGTTTAGGCCCCTTCCACTCGAGCGAGAATTCCACTAGGGTTCAACGCTTGATGCGAACGCATTGTGGCCGCACGGAATACGGACCCATTTATTTAATTGGGTCTGTGTACATAAGCAGTGGTTTTCACGCATAACTTTTGCGTTGCGTGAAAATCGCAGCATGTTCTATATTCTGCGATTATCACGCAAACCTTGCCCCATAAAAGTGAATGGGGCTGCGTGAAAATCGCATCGCATCCCCAAGCAAGTGCGGATGGGATTTTTTCACGGATGATTGCTAAGAGATGTTGTTTGTACACATTCAGTTTTTTATCACAGTGTGCAAAACGCAGTAAATCGCATTGCACCAACGCGATCGCAAAGAAAACTAAATGACTTTGTTTGCGAAATCGCGCAGTTTTCACTGAACGCATCCGCAATTTTCTATACTTTTATGTTTTTGGTGGTGTGTTTTGCATCTGTGCATTGGTTGCTATGATGCAACCAATGACGCCGTGCGCTCCTGCTCTAAGCAGAAATCCAGCCCAAGTTACCAGGGACAGTTCACGTCCGTGTTAAGCAGACGTGTGGGGACTAATCCTCAGTGGTACTCATTTGTATTTTATCTTCTGTTTATTTGCATTTATTGTTAGCTAAGGCTACATGCACACGACAGTTGTTTTTTGCTGTCCGCAAATCGGGATCCCCCAAAAAAACTGATGGTCCATCATTTTTTAGGGGAGCATGGCTCTGTTTTCACAGATCCCTTGTAATAAATGCCTATCCTCGTCTGCAAATGAGCAAATGACAGTAGGACATGCCCTACGTCTTTTGCTGAAGGCTCAACAACGTAACACAAGCTGGATGAACTGTCAGCATTTTATGCTGACTCCATATGAAGCGAATAGGTTCCTATCCTATCCATAACAGGAAACATGAAACGGAAGCCTACAACGAACACCGAACTGTCGTTGTGCATGTTCCTAAGGCCTCATGCACACGACCGTTGTTTGTTTCGCGTCCGTTCCGTTTTTTTCACGGATAGGATGCTTCCCCATTCATTTCAATGGATCCGTCAAAAATGCGGATGGTCAACCGTTTTGTTCGTATCCGTGGTCCGTGTTTACATTGCGTCAAAAAGAGAGTGCACGTCCTATTTTTTTTCACGTTTGCGGACAAGGGTAGGCATTATTACAATGGATCTGCCATAAAAACGGATCCATCAAAAAAAAAGGTCCATCATCCGTTTTTTTTTTTGGCAGACGCAAAATTTGCGGACACAACGGACACGGAAACAAACAACTGTCGTGTGCATGAGGCCTAAGGCCCCTTTCACACGGGCGAGCTTTTTGGTTGTACATATAAATCACTACTGCAAGAAAAGCTATTTCTGTCACTGTCTTTTGTTATTTTTTCTTTATTTTTATACTGGTTATGCTTCACAATGAATAGCCTAATTCTTCCGGTAATTACTGTTATGCGGATTCCTAATAATGTTTTTGTTTTTACATGATGTATACACACGATTTAATGCAAAATAATCATTTTTTATTAATCTTATTTTGTGGCCAGTTTTTTTTTTTTTTATTCCTTTTCTTTTTATTTTATTATTTACTACATTTTTATAATCCATTTATTTGATTACTATTTCACAACTTTAATTTATACTTGGGTCTAGTTCGGGGTTTTTCAACTCCGGTCCTCGGGACCCCCCCCCCCGACCGGTCGGGATTTGAGAATATCCCACAGAATGAATACCTGTGGTAAGTCCTGATGCATGGACATTAATTATATCACCTGCTCAATACTAAGGAAATCCTGAACACATGACTGGTAGGTGGGTCCCGAGGACGGGAGTTGAAAAACTCTGGTCTAGTTCACACTTCAGTGTTTGGTCAGTGATTTCCATCAGTGATTTTGAGCCAAAACCAGGTGCGGCTCTAAACACAGAACAGGTGCAGATCTTTCCCTTATACCTTATGTCTGTGGAGGCTCCAATCCTGGTTTTGGTTTACAATTATTTATGAAAATCATTGATCAAAACACTGATGTGTGAACTAGGACTTAGGGCCCATGCACCTATTTTTGGTCCACATTTTTTGCGGGTCCGTTCCGCGGCCCCACAAACAATAGAACATGTACTATTCTTGTCTGTTTTACGGACAATGATAGGGCAGTTCTATAGAGAGCAGGACGTTCCGTTTTGAAAAATACGAATGCACATGACTGGTATCTGTGTTTTGTGAATCCGCCATTTGCAAACCGCAAAAACGTCAACGGCCGTGTGTATAAGCCCTTATAATGTATTAGTATACTCATGTATGCCAATAAATTATGATTTGTGTCTCTATCTTAGGCCTTCTGCACATTACTGTATCCGTATTTTGATCTGTAATCCATGGATCCACAAAATACGGTTACCTTTCGTGTGATTCTGCATTTTTTTTCACTCCCATAAATAAAAATTCCTATTCTTGTCCGCAAAAGGGATCAGAATAGGAAGTTTTATAATCTGCGGAACGCGTTCGCACGTGCTGTAAAACGCGAAAATGTGAACCAGTCCCATAGGGAAGCATTGGTTTGCATTGGTTATGCGTTTTACAGCGCGTTCGAACGCGCTGTAAAACGCGCAAGTGTGATCTGAGGGTTAAAGCTGAACTGAATCCACCAATACAGGGGGCAAGATTTGAGGGCAGAGCATAGGCAAACGTCTCAGAATCATGTGCAAAAGGTCTGCCTGTATATCCCCCCCCCCCAACCTAGTGTACTTAAAGGGAACCTGTCACCGGGATTTTGTGTACAGAGCTGAGGACATGGGTTGCTAGATGGCCGCTAGCACGTCCACAATATCGAGTCCCCATCGCTCTGTGTGATTTTATTGTGTGAAAAAAACGATTTGATACATATGCAAATTAACCTGAGATGAGTCCAGGTGGACCGCAAAAAACGTAACGATCGTGTGCATGAGGCCTTTGAAAGATCTTTCCTCTGTCGCTTGATGTAAATGTATGGCCAGTTTGAACAATTGTAATGGTCAATATGGCTTACATGTGTATAGCTGTGTCTGCAAAATGATCATTCACTGGACAATCATTTGATCAAAGGCTGTTCAACCTACAACCATCTAATGTGTGTGGCCAAATTAAAGAAGTTGTCCAGGATTTTTATTTTTTTTTAATTTATAGGGGTTCTACACTTTACTAAATTTATCATCCATTCACTCTACCCTGCCATGCCCTTCAACTTACTCATTTACTTCTTTTTCCTATATATTCTCTGTCCCCCGATTCAGAGAGCGGTCACGTGACCTCCCTTATCCAGGAAGTCTTACTTCAGCTGACGTCACGACTAGATATCCCGGCATGCCTCTCTCTGAGGCAGTGGATACAAGTCGTGACGTGCCAGAGCAGTGGGAGGGCCGGACTTGTGGCATCGCTCGCTCGCAGGCACAGGAACCTTCTGCGCCTGCGCACTTGTTAAAATCGGCATCTGGCGTTCTGCATGTAAAGCAGATTCGCCAAAGGCAACCACCAATCAGGGGGCACCAAAAAATGTTCTGCACTTTCCCAATCAACAGGCAGTGAATATGATAGAGTGCCGAACCAATACAGTTCTATAAGCAGCAATCTGTCTGTCTTCTACAAATACAGTAACCCTACACATTAAATATTAAAAGGTATGTCCTACTGTTATGTTCTAGGTACATTGTCATGGTGGTTTTAAAAAAAATAAAATAAAAATATATATATGTATATACATACTACAGTGTGTGTGTGTGTGTGTATATATATATATATATATATATATATATATATATATATATATATATATATATTAATTTGTGGTCAGGGCTACGGACACGAAAGCCGTAGAGCCCTAGTGGGATAAACACCGAGACCCACCGTAACTGCAATACGCATCTTACCTAACTAAATGGCTAGTGGTGTGCCTGTAGCCATGTCCGTGGGTAGGCCTATAAAGGGGGCAAAAACCAGGCATGTAGGGTGAAAAAGAGACTTGAATGGCCTGTACAAAGAAACCCCTGATCCAAACTGCGAAGCCATATCTCCCACGAGTTCAGGTACATAAGTCAACCATAATGATGCCTGCATCCATCCTGCGGATAGAGCCAGGACAGAATGCTGAATGTCGCAGATTCTGCCCCAATGCACGAGGGAGGAACTGGGAAACGCTTCAGAAGAAAGCGTGGACGATACTAACTAAACCTGAAGACTTGGTTGTGTTGCGAGCACTGACAAATTCCCCCTAGCCTTATGAGACCGGAGAACTGAGAGCCTAACTGTCTAGACTATGCAAAGAAGGGCCCGAAAAATACCATGTAGGCCAGGAGAGGATGTAAAGTAATAAGCTAAGAACGTAGTATATGGAATCCTGTCGATGCCCTCACGCGAGTGAAGGAGTGCGATTGCAGTAAGCTGCTGGCGATTTAGTTCGCAGACCTGGCTGATTGAAAAGGTAACCGGCATGGTAATACAAATGACAAATATGAGGGGTAAACAAGAAAATAACTAAAAAGTGACCTAAAGAAAGTACAGGCGGGATTACACCATGGGCCTGACCGATGTGATATGCGATACTTAAAATAACTACATTTCCTGAAAAAACCTGACAGGCGAATATCGTGAACACGAGACCAGACCAACGTGGCCGGTGACACCTAATGACGAGTGTCATTTGGTACGAGAACCTGAAGGTAGGTGGCCGATGACACCAATGACTTGAACTCCGGCGAGTGAAGTCTGGTCCTGGGGGGGAGCATCGCCAGACAGGTGATCTGTCGACCAGGCAGGAGTTTGTGAGCTGGCCACATTGATTATTGAACGTGAAGAAAAACATAAGCGGGCAACCAACTATGGTGATTGAAAACGTAGGAGGAAGAATGCAACAAGTACAGAAAATAGGTTTAAAACAGAAGCCCAAGTGTGACAAATAATTGTATGTGGATGATTGGAATGTAATGGGCTAAGGACGTTGAGTTAGAGAACAAGGGCCTAACAAAATGAACAAGAGCTATGACACCCGGGGGAGGCCCATGCTCCAAGGACAAAAACGATACGTTGTATTGGGCGGCAGTGGTGCCACCGCCCATCCTAAATGTACCACGATTAAGTCTATTAGTATGTTTCTGGAATCAGCTTCCTGTCAGCCGAGCATAGCAAATGACCTACCATAATCCCTGCCAAGCACTAAATTGTCCGCAGAGAGAACGGAATGGTAACAAGGAGTGACCAGCAAAGGAAGCAATGCAGAAATGAGGAGCAAACGGAAAGAATCCATGCGGCACCCAAAGTCCGCCAGAAGAAGCCGTGTTCTAAAGAAGCATGTCCAGAAGAGGGACAGTGTAGTAAAGACTAAACCCGGAGAGTAAGCATATCCGACTATCCGGTGAAGGTAGCCGTGCAGTAAAAGATTCTCCAGCCGAGGGAGCAGTACAAAATGGTGAATAATAAATTATGTTTGCCGAGGGACTAGAAGAACAGGAGAGCGCAATGCAAAGGACTGCCTGGTGGGTGGAGCCGTACAGCGATACCGCCTGTGGTATGCAGAACGAATGCATATGTACATACGATACCTAACTGGCAGACCGCAGGAAGTTATAACTATGACAAATGGCCTCAATAATATGCGTACTAATTAAAACCGAGGGTCTAGCCTGAATACCGGACAGGCTAATGTTACTGAAAAAGTCACCTGACCCGCATGGCAGGCGACACTGACCAGGCTGAGCTTCGTTAAGGAAGAGTACACCTGGGGAAGTGTGGCAGACAATGGATGCACCACCGACAGACTTTGGAAAAAGTGGCCTGCGCCCTGATGAACAAAGAAGCAGATATGGATGTGAGACATTTGGGCCAAATCAACCTGGATGCACAGAAGTTCAACCCACCAGGTAGATCACCAGGCAGGACGAAAAACAGTCATCGGTCCCCCAAAGCCATGGAGCCGAAGCAGTCATCGGTCCCCCAAAGCCATGGAGCCGAAGCAGTCATCGTGCCCCCAAAGCCATGGAGCCGAAGCAGTCATCGTGCCCCCAAAGCCATGGAGCCGAAGCAGTCATCGTGCCCCCAAAGCCATGGAGCCGAAGCAGTCATCGTGCCCCCGAAGCCATGGGGCCGAAGCGGTCATCGTGCCCCCGAAGCCATGGGGCCGAAGCGGTCATCGAGCCCTAAAGCCATGGGGCGAAGCAGCCTTCGAGCCCCCGAGGCCATGGAGCCGAAGCAATCAGCGAGCCCTCAAAGCCATGGGGCCGAAGCAGTCAGCGAGCCCCTAAGCCATGAGGCCAAGCAGTCATGGGGTCCCCAAGCCATGAAGCAAGCGAACATGGGGCCCCCAAAACCTGAGGCCAAGTAATCATAGGGGCCCCGAGCCATGAGACCCGAGCCACCATAGGGGCCCCCATAGCCATGAGGCCAAAGCAAAGCATTGAGGCCACAGAAATCGCAAGGACCTCAAGTCATGAGGCCAAGCAGCCAAGGGGCCCACAAGGCATGCGGCCAAGCAGACATGGGGCCCCTAGCGCCATGAGCCCAAGGCAGTCATGGGACCCCCAGAGCCATGAGACCAAAGCAGTCATGAGGTCCCCAAGCCGTAAGGCCAAGGTAGTCCTCGAGACCCTGATGCCAAGGGGCCGCAGCGGTCATCATGCCCCCGAAACCATGGGGTCGGAGCGGTCATGGAATCCCTGCTCCCTGAGGCCAAAGCAGTCATGGGGCCTCTGCGGCCCATGAGACCAAAGCAATCAAGGGGCCGCCGCGCCTGCGGCCCAAGCAATTAAGGGGCCCCAGGGCTATGAGGCCGTCCTAGATGTGCGTGATGGGTTAAGATAAATAAGAGTGAGCCCAACATGATGGAAAAGCAACAACTAGGATGATTGGGACATCTAAAAGTGGCCTGGAAAGGAACGTGATTGCTGACAGGTATGGACAATAGTAATCCGAACGACGGACATAAGCATAAAAACCGGAAACCAGCCATAAAACTTAAAAATGCAAGCGTGGAATATGAAACGGAGAAGAGAGAACAACCAAAACCTGAGGCATTGCGATTTGCAAAGTCAAGTCCCTTGTCGCGACAAACAACTGAAAAATTTGAAAGAAACAGTAGTGAGTAGGAAGCTCAAACCCTAATGACCCACTGGCCCCAGCGAGGCTGTTTATTAAACTGGGGCAGTGGGAGCAATCTTAGTGAATACAAACCAGAAGTAAGGAGAGCAGACAAAAGATTTTTTTTTTTTTGCTTGCAACTAGAGAAAAGACCCACTTGATGTATACGCGCAGAAAAACCAGATGTAAAGGAAATGACCATTGATGCCCGTCATGTTTGACAGGAGAGTGGCACCGGAGCCACCAACTGCCTCAGTGTGACAATCGAGTAAAACAACCGTGACGTAGAAACTGACGGGAGAATGTGGCTTGAATGGGAGCATGGTGTGCCAGCAGATGGGTGACTGTGGACCTGGAATGAGTAAAACCTAAAAAAACATGGTATAACCAAAATGCAGACCTGAATGTGAGCGGAATAAGATAGCGTCGCGACAGCGAACGCATGGACGCAGTTCTAGCAGGGAATGGAGTGTAGTACTAGATGTAACAGCAAACGTGTGAACTCAGCTAGAGCGTGAAAGGAGTATTAACTTTCTGTAACAGCAGACGTGAGATGCGGCCATGGATGGGCGGGAACATTGAGACGTAAACGTGAAAGTAAAACCCGGAGTCACAGCGGTAGTGTGAACCCCAAATCTGGCAATAGGCCAAACGTAAAATTTGGTATGACCGCAGCCTGCAGTGAACGAGGCAAAAACAAACTAACTGTGACATGAACGCGCTCTTGCAATGGGCCTAAGCAACAGTGGACGTGTGACACCAGTCTGAGTGTGGTGCAAGCAAACATATGAAAGCAAAAGCGGTATGAATGCAAAAAACAGGATGACAGAAAAATAAATAAATGCACAGAGAATAAGACAGATTTACCCGCTGTTGTGACCATGCGTGGAGCGTAAACGTGATGCGAGAGTGGATGAGAGCACCGCTCAGAAAATGAGCATGTTGAAAGAGCAGACATGAGAAGGCAGCGTCTCAATTGACAGGGCAAACCTGGCGTAAAGAGTTGAAGCATACACGCAGCCCTGATTGCGGGGGAGGGGCGGGTCACATGGGAAGTATTTGCTATAGCAAGAGCCGTAACAAGCAACAGCTGCATCCAATCTCCAACATAACATCACATGCAGCCCAGGTAAACCTTCCTTACCGCACACAGGCTGAAGAAACTTTTCAAAGCGAAACAACGTGAATGTAAAACACGTGAGATAGAAGGGGAACTAAATCAGATTACCTAACAAACAAAGTGAAAGGAATTGTTTAATTCCGACAAAACAAACCTGAGAAGCTGAGGCGGACGATTTTGAGGCGATGCCTCCCGCTTGCAAGAAAAGTCAGATTCCAGCCGGCCCGGAGAGACGGACACGGCTCAATTAACTTACATAAATGGCGCACACGTCCCTGCGGTAGCCACGGGCAAAAGAAAAGCTCCATTCCAGCTCCAAACTGTAGTAAAAGAAACCTCCTAGCAGAGGAGAGTGCACCCTGCTGACACACCAGCATCTCCTGTGGAACTGAGAAAATGCCCGCCCCTAGGTGGGGCTGTGCCTGGTTTAAGTAGAGCCTCCACCCCTCCCACAAATGCAGCCTAATCAGACTGCCATACATACACTCTATATGGTGTGTGTATATATATATATATATATATATATATATATATATATATATATGCGAAAAACTGGGTCAGGAGCCTACGCCCTGGGACATAGCACCCACTCATTTGTTGTGGTGCCGTATTTTCTATATATATATATATATATATATATATATATATATATATATAATATAATTATTATTATATATATTTTTTTATTTTTTTTTTAAGGAGGATGCAGCACACTGTTACGAGTGGGTGCAAGAATCCTTCAAACACAGAACCATCACCACGGTTCAATTCAATAGTCCATAGAAAAAAGCCAGCAGCACTCCAAAATTCTCAAGGAAAACGCGGTATATTCACCCAGAGTCCAATAGCAACGTTTCAACCGCTTGTTGCAGTCTTTCTCAAGCTGTTGAGAAAGCCCACAACAAGCGGTTGAAATGTTGCTATAGGAATCTGGGTGAATATCCACGTTTCCTTGAGAATTTTGGAGTGCTGCTGGCTTTTTTTTCTATGGACTATATATAGGGCTCTTGCAGACGAGCAGATCTCCTGAGTGTTATCCGCAGCGAGAATGAGACCCAAGCTGCAAGATAGACATCCGAGGCACGAAGCAATAACATGATAGATACTGCTCCATGCCTCCCTGTCACCCTTTCACTATAAAATCACAGTGAGATAGTCAGTCATTTTGTAGTGAAAGGGTCACAGGGAGGCACAGAACAGTATCTATCATGTTATTGCTTCGTGCCTCTGATCTTCACAGCGCAGCTTGGGTCTCATTCTCGCTGCGGATAACATTCAGGAGATTCGCTCGTCTGCACTAGCCCATATATCTATATATACAGGTACAGGTGTTCCTAATAATTCTTTAGGTGAGTGTATATAAGGTGTGTGTATATATGTATATATAGTAGTTCAAAAATTATATATATGTAAGAAGCAAGGCAGCACTCCGTTTTAGTGAAAAAATGGTTCCCTTTATTCCACCTCTTGCAACGTTTCAATCGCTCATTCTGATCGTTTTCAAGTTTGAAAAAGATTGCAATGAGCGATTGAAACGTTGCAAGAGGTGGAATAAAGGGAACCATTTTTTCACTAGAACGTAGTGCTGCCTTGCTTCTTACCTAAATTCAGAGGTCCACATCCAAGGACAACAGGATTTGCACCCGCCGATCAGTATTGGAGTACTGCTACCAACCGCTTTTACACACATACTGTATATATATATATACACATACACACACTATGGGGGAGATTTATCAAAACTGGTATAGAGGAAAACTGGCTTAGTTGCCTATAGCAACCAATCAGATTCCACTTTTTATTTTTCACAACTCCTTTTCAAAATGAAAGCTGGAATCTGATTGGTTGCTATGGGCAACTCAGTCAGTTTTCCTTTACAGCAGTTTTGATAAATCTCCACCTATGTGTGTATATATTTAGAAAAAAAAATATACAACCAACACAGGCCCCATATAAATGAATGGTGATGCTTAAAAAGTGCATATGCGATGGGATTTGCGCGCATGGTTACTAAGAAGACGAGGGATGATTTACCCGGGACCCCATTTCCCCTATCTTTGGACGGAGTGCCACCACCAATCATGTGCAGGCTCAATTTCCCTCTTGCCCAACAACCCCCCCCCCTCAATCATATGCAGGCTTATTTTCTTTCCCCCTGCCACCAAAATCATGTGCAGGCTCCATTTCTTGCCCCCTCATCATGTGCACAGGCTCCATTTCTTGCCCCCCTCATCATGTGCACAGGCTCCATTTCTCCCCTCCCCATTCCATACTTACCTTACTCCAGAGCGCTGTCCCGCTCTGTACTGCTCTGGAGGCGCGCAGCCTGAACTGCTTTGATAGGCTTCACACACAAGTATTCGGTCAGTGTTTATAGGGGTTCTGCAATTTTTTTTAAACTGATGATCTATCCTCTGGATAGATCATCAGGTTCTGATCGGCGTGGGTTCCGACACCCAGGATAC
Organism: Bufotes viridis; assembly: GCA_033119425.1. NCBI lineage: Eukaryota > Metazoa > Chordata > Amphibia > Anura > Bufonidae > Bufotes > Bufotes viridis. The sequence goes on from CM065595.1 coordinate 110,850,681, forward strand.
CCGACGATCAGCTGTTTGAGAAGGTAGCTGCGTTTCTCACTGTTTACTGCAGGCTCAGAAGGGTCGCCACCCGTCACTCGGTGCCGCCACACTGACTATAGAGTGTTTTGGGAGAGTCCGGCAGCTTTCCTGGGCCCGTTAACGTAGACCTGGGAAGGGTGATAGGAAAGTAGAGGAGCAGAAGAGTCGGGGACGGGAGAAGTGCAGGTCCACGTCTGATTGTTATCCGGCTGGATCTGGGAGTGAGAGCGGCTTAGTCCCAGTGCGTCTGCCATGCTGCGGTGGGATTGTTTGCTGCTCTCCTTCTGCAACGTCTTCATGTTCCAACTCCAGGCCACCCGCAGGCCCCAGCTCTCTGGATTGTAATCCATCATACGGGCATCAAAATAAAAATAAGGTCCGATGCACACCAGACAGGTCAGGGATAGTGTTGTTGAACTGTAAATCAGGCTTAGATTTTTACATTTAAAAAATCAGGCTTAGATTTTTACATTTTATCCAAAGTTCGGAACATCTAATGGAGAATTGTTTAATCTATCCATAAAATGGAAGGAGTATGGCACAACAGCAAACCTACAAAGATGGCCATCCAACAAACATCACAGCATGTACAACCAGTCTTAAAGGGGTTCTTCACTTTGTTACAACCGATAATCTATCTATCCGCCAGTCAGCTGTTAAAGAAGGCCGCAGCGCTCCAGGAGTGCCGCGGCCTTCTCACTGTTTACTGCCGGCCCATTGATGTCACGACTTGTATCAGTTGGCCTGGGGGGGTTTAAGCCTTATTGAAGTGAACAGAGCTTAGCCGCGCCCAGGCCACTTAATACAAGTCGTGACGTCAATGGGCCGGCGGTAAACCGTGAGAAGGCTTACTTTGAGTTTACAAGAAACATAGTATCAACAGAAAGTAAAAAATGTCATATTTTTGCAAAAATTTCTTTAAAAAAAGTAAAATAAAAAAAAAAAAAAAAATGTGTCAGCAAGAATGAAATACCACCAAAAGAAAGCTGTATTTATGAGAAGAAAAGGAGGCAAAATTCATTTGGGTGCCAAGTTGCATGACCGAGCAATAAACGGTGAAAGTAGTGTAGTGCGGAATTGTAAAAAAGGGCCTGGTCACTAGGAGGGTATAAACCTGTGGTCCTTAAGTGGTTAAATTAGCTAAGAAATAATAATAATAATAAATATTATTATTATTATATTAATAATAGTAAAGCATTCAACATTGATGATGTAAATTAGATTTTATTTTTCGACTTGTGCTTCTAGGTCTATCTCGGACCCAATTTTGGAAAATTGTGTAAAACACAAAATCAAGTAAAATATGTAAATCCACAGGAACCCCTGTCTTCTAGCAGAAGGTAAATCTGTTCAATACTTCAAATGAATAAGCCAAGTATTAAAATTATTTTTTTTTACAACATATTAAAATATATTGTTCTTAATTTTACATTTAGAATGCCTTCCTGTATTGTAAAGGGCTGTACATCTAGCAGCTATAAAAATGATCCAGATATTAGCCTTCATGTCTTCCCAAGTCAACCACACAAAATACGGAAATGGCTTATACAGACTGGACAATTTGAAGATAATCTTGATTCAATGGTCCAAAATGTTCAATATGGCAAAGTAAATGACGTATACAGAATATGCTCTTTACACTTTACAATACAAGACTATACTTATACAGAAGAAAGACGTCGTCTGAAGGCAGACGCTTTTCCAACTGTTTTCAACCAATTGAAAATCAATGAATTGCACAGTAATAAAGAACAACTCAGTTCGGGGAAAGGTGAGGCAAACCCTAATCCCTGCAGTACAACTGTGACAACAACAACCTGTACTGTATCGTATGCGGCTTGTTCTAACATTATAACCACAACTACTTCTACATCGAATTATACCTCAACCGGAAGTAGGCTAACGTCTTCTGCACAAAAATTACACAGTCTGGTTGATCCTGGTCTTCTGCCACCCCCCAAAAAAATAAAAACTCTTCACATTTCCAAACTAACAGGGACAACAGGCAGCACTACTTCAAACACAAGTCAGAGTACCAAGACAATTTTATTACCACAAAGTCTACCAAACCAGGCTTCCTCTTCCAACAATTTAAAATTTGGTCTAACTAAACCGCCTCCATATGTTTTCATTAAAAAAGTGGATAAAGGGATAAATACAGACCACTTTATAAATAAAAAAAACTTTGCGGTTAATACAGACCACCATAGAAACAAGAAAAATGTTCAAACACAAACATTGATTCAAAAAAAACACCGCACAGTCCAGTGTAATTTGGCACAAGTGATTGACCATGAAGCCACATTTTCAATTGTAGCGCCTGAAAACTGGCCTTGTGAAGTATCATCGCATTTGGAAGATGATGGTAATCACAGGACATCATTGAAAATTTCCAGAAAGCTGGATTTTACTGAGAAGGATATTGATAGAGAAGACATTATTTATAATTTGTTTACCGGTGAAGATAAAATAGCTACTTCTACCCCTTTTAATGCAAAAAAGTGTAATTCTAAGCCTGATTCTTTTCTGAAGGACCATGATTACACACATTTTTCTTGGTTTGATGAAGGATCATCTGATTGTGTACCTCAAAACGAGCAAGGTAATCCATTATCACCGATTGAACAAAGTATTTTCCCCTTTTCATCTGTTCCTGACAGCAGCGGTGTAGCATACAGTGTAGACAGTTCTTTGGATCCATCCCAAAGCGGGCGCCACACTTACAGACCCCAGTGATGACAGCTTTCATATTTCCAAATGCAAGGATGATCCTGATGATAGTGTATTCACCTCATCCGAAGAGGAAATTGAAAATAAAAACGATTTTGTCAAATTAGACACTGATTGCTGGAATCACGCCATAGAGGAAAAATTTGTTGTATTCGAATGTGAATTAAGGAAATTATTAAAGATGGTGAAATGTCAGTCAAAAAAGAATTGTCAAGGCAACCTTGTGGCGTTCAAGAAGCGTTATACTGGCAGTATGGTTTCTGTCGAAGTAAAATGTTCTAACGGACATGAAGTAAAACTTTGGAATTCACAACCAAAACATAAAAAGCAACCATTGGGGAACGTATTGATTTCATCAGCTGTCCTTTTAAGTGGACTGAGTTTTCAAAAGACTAGACTATTCTTCGATATTCTGAAGCTGCGATGTATCGGCCAATCCACATTTTTTAAAAATCAAAGGAAATATCTGTTTCCGGCAATAGATATACAATGGAAAAAGGAACAAACTGCAGTACTAGAGGAATTGAAAAATAAATCTTTGTGTTTGATAGGGGATGGGCAGTGTGATTCGCCCGGGTATTCTGCTAAATACTGCATCTATACTCTGATGGATTATGAATCCAAGAAAATAGTTTCTTTTTCTGTAGAACAGATAGTTCCTCCACTCACGGCAGTCTCTCTAGAAAAAATTGCATTTGAAAAAAATGTGGACTATTTGATTAACAGTGGAGTTGATATCAGCATAATTGCCACTGATAGGCACATTTCAATCCGTAAAATAATGCGAGAGAACTATAAATCTATTAAGCACCAATTTGATGTGTGGCATATGGCAAAGTCTATTGGAAGTAAGGTGCTGGCTGCCTCAAAAAAAAAAGAAAGTACAATTTTGACCAATTGGATACAACTAATTAAAAACCACCTGTGGTGGGGCTCGAGAACCTGCGGTGGGGATGGAGAGCAACTAGTTGCAAAATGGAAATCATTACTGCACCATGTCGTGAATGTACATGAGTGGTGTAGTCCCGACTCCTACAACTCATGTCTACATCCTCCTATAGTCCCAGAAACTAACGAAAATACAAAATGGCTTATCCCACAATCTCCTACCTTTAATACCCTTCAGGACATTGTTGAGAACAAGGACTTTATTCGGGACATAAAACAACTGAATTACTTCTGTCACACTGGTGAACTTGAAACCTACCATAGTGTGTGCCTCAAGTACCGACCCAAGCGCATTCATTTTTTTTATGATGGGATGTTGGCACGTTCACAGCTGGCAGCCTTAGATCACAACCACAATGTTAAAAGATCTCTTGCAGTAATAAAAAAATCAGTAAGTACAGGTGACCCATGTGGCACCAATCGTCATCGACTTGAGTTTTCAAAGGCAAGAAAATCGTGGGTGATTAAAGTTCTATATGCGCCAACAAGTCAAGAATTTATGACCGAAATAATAGAGGAAGTCATGAGAATAGTTCGTGAAGAAACAGTCCCAACATGGAGGTCAGCCAGACTGGACCTCCCTGCAAATATAGCATCTGTGCCTAAGCCAAACAAAAAGGAAATGATAAGGCAGCACGAGACTCGATTTTAAATGTACTTCTTGCCTTTCAGAAAATACTTATTTTGAAAAAACTCTAAACTAATATCAAAGAATTTCAATTTCTTAGTCACTGTTGTGATTTCTTTGTTTTACCGTTGCTCAGACAGAAATGTCTGATAGTATTAAAGTTATACTGAAGATTACTAATTTTAATATTAGTCTTTACATTTTATTTGCATAATGAAATAATTTAATCACAGCCTTCTAACTTTAAAATCTTTATTTTGTAAGTTTTACCAAAAAAATAATAAAGCAACAGGGAATAAAATAAGTTTGGTATAGATTAACTAGGAAACTGTCATGCTGATACTACACTTTCCAAACACTTAGAAATTCAGATGAGTTTGCAGGTCACCCGTTGCGTATTCAGAGTACCATCTGAATCCTGTGTAGTTCCCCTCGTGGTCCGGGTACAATTCTCTTATCTTGCACACGACATAGGCACAGGAATGCGGTGAGCCTTTCCAAGAAAACCATAAACGAGGTTTGTAAATTTTCGATAGCATGCCCATCTCAGACACCTATAATAAAGTAGCAAAACATTAATGTCTTCTATTGATTAATGTTTTTTCACTTAGAAGCAATACAAAATTTAGTCTTACCTGTTTTCATTTCTTTTAAATTCTTGTTGAGTCATTCGCGTGCTGGCTTGAAGAATTTCTATTAAAAATTCTCTTGAATTTATCCGACTTAGAAATGCTTCATGCTGTATAATACATTGTAGACCTTCTCGTATACCATCAATTGATCCAAATTCATGGCAGCATATGCTTTCCTCCACGGAACTCATTTGCTTACAGTTGCCACACTGACACCACTGGGTTCCCTTTAATCTCCCTTCAGTGTCTTCAAGTGGGCTTGGTCTTTCTTCGTCAGGACCCCACTGAGGGTCATTCATAAAGCACCAAGGGTTTAGGCGGTTTTCCTCAGATACCATGCTTTTTAAACGATCCAGGAGCGCTAGGAAACCCTGAAAAATAATATAGAGGGAATAGCTATGTGGCTGCATTTTTCAGACATCTAATATTTTGAAATTTACAAATCAGCCTCTATCAACAAAAGGTGCAAAAGAGATTCATGTCGGTAGGCAACTGCCCTCATCACTTAGACCCACACTGTGACATGCAATGCCAACATTGGGGATCAAGTAATTTGTTGATAAAGATGATTCTCTAGATGTTACTCTAACTTTAAAATAGTTAGGAGCACAAGAACTGCTAACTGAGACAAATAGAGCCTACAGAACCCACAGACTGTAATGGGATCCCTTAGGTTTATGTTCAGGGCAATATTTTTAAAGTGGAGACAAAAGTCCAATATGCACGACTTTAGTCTCGACTAGAAAAAAAATTACCTTGAACTAAAACCTAATGCTTCCCATTACAGTCTGTGGGGTTTGTGAGCCATATTTGGCTAAGTTATTTGCTCAATCCATATGTTCTTGTGCTCCACTATAGGAGCAGAAGAACTGAAATGCAAATGCTGATTTGCAACCGGCCAAAGGGCTTGTTCACATCACAGCAGGGCCAGACTGGGTAAAAAACCAGCCCTAGAAAAAATTACATACCTGCCCCATAGCATTGTGTAATTATACCAGCAGTCCAGCACAAAGTCATTTTCTTGTAAACCCGCATGGCATCTGCTTGTGTTAAAGAGGACTAAGCAAAATGCTTGGCTAAAATCACCCAGTCCTAAAAAAATCTGGTCCAACCTCATCCGTGGTGTCGGCATGATGTCCACTAGATCCAGAACAAGGTCCCTGTGGTGATGTTGCCCACCTTGTGGTCCCTTGACAAAAGGTATGTACTTCTTTTGGCCCCTCACAGTAGTTATGCCAATATATGTGGCCCCTCAAAGTTGTTATTCCCAGATATTTCCCCCCTTCACAGTAGATATGCCAGATATGTCCCCCCTCACAGTGCTTATTCCCAGATATGAGCCCCCTGAGAATTTTTTCTCACAGATATGAGCCCCCTTCAACGTACATATGTCAGATATGTGTCACCTAACAGTAGATATGCCAGAAATGTGCCCCCTCACAGTGGTTATTCCCAGATATGTACCCCCTCACAGTAAATATGCCAGATATATGCCTGCACCCAGTGGTTAGTACCAGATATGACCCCCCTTCACAGTAGATATGTCACATATGTGCCCCCCTAAAAGTAGATATGACAGAAATGTGCCCCCTCAGTGTTTATTCTCATATATGTGCCCCCTCACAGTAGATATGCCATATATATGCCCCCCTCCCAGTGGTTATTCCCAGATATATGCCCACTCACAGTATTTATGCAAGATATGTGCCTACATCACAGTAGTTTTGGCTTTAGGTTACAACACAGTTATAATGGAAATTAACTGAAAACAAAAAGGGAAATCAAAACGGAAACCTTTAGAGGCATTTTGGTTTTTATCCGTCAAAATGGAAGACTATGTACTGCATAATGGATCCAACTGGTTTCCTATACAAGGGACTTTTTAATAACTAATAAAATACTCACAGTGGTAGAAGGAATAATCGTAATATTTGTTTCACTAGCGGACATGTCTTCTTCATTCATTTCTTCTTGGGAGGAAGTACCTGGCTAAGAAATTGTTAGAATAATTATTCTTTCCAAATTGATCTTTGCCTGACAAATAAAGGATCGAAAAATGTAAGTACCTCTATTATTGGAATGTAATCTGAGTCCGAATCAAAATATATTTCTTCCACAAACTCATCTTGCTTGTCGTTAGACTAAGAATAAAATTTAGAATAAAAAAAAAAAAAAAAAATTTTAAAAAAGATTAGGGGACAGGACATTTATTAAACTGCTGTACATCAGAACTGGCTTAGTTGCCCTTAGCAACAAATTTGATTCCAACTTTGGAATCTGATTTTGATGCTTTGGGCTACTAAGCCAGTTCTACTTTACAACGATTTGAATAATCTCAACCATTTATTTAAGATACATAATTTGATCAATTGGAATTATTTAGTACAAGAATATCCGTGTTGTGTCTTTATGGTTGAGAAGCAGGGGCGGACTGGGCCGGGGGGCTGGGCACAGGGAGATGACCGCTTCCATTGTGGAAGCATTCATCTCCATAGTCATCTGTATCGCCGTCCTCAGGACAGTGATACAGATGTCTGTGCTGCGGCAGAGGAGGGAGAGGCGTGTCCCCCCCCCCCCCCCGTTCCTCTGATAGGCTGCCAGCACTAGGCCAGCAGCCTATCAGAGGCTGGTGCAGGCGGCGCGATTACGTCATAGCGCCGTCGGAGCGGTACAACGAGGGACACAGGCTAGAAGAGGCTTGCATCGCATCGCTGGAGGTAAGTATAAGTGTTTTCTTTTTGTTTGTTTGTCTTTTGGGGGCTACTGGCACATAATAAGGTAAGGGGGGGGGGAGGCTACTGGCACATAAGGTGGGGGGGGGGAGACTACTGGCACATTAGGGGGGCTACTGGCACATAAGGGGGGCTACTGGCACATAAGGGGGAATTACTGGCACATAAGGGCGGATTACTGGCACATAAGGGGGGCTACTGGCACATAAGGGGGGACGGCTACTGGCACATAAGGGGGGACAGCTACTGGCACGTAAGGGGGACAGCTACTGGCACATAAGGGGGACAGCTACTGGCACTTAAGGGGGGACGGCTACTGGTACATAAGGGGTGCTACTGGCACATAAGGGGTGCTACTGGCATATAAGGACGGCTACTGGAACATAAGGGGGGGACTACTGGCACATAGGGGGGCTATGAGCGCTGTCAGCTGCCAACATCTATCCTCTCCGCAATGCTCAGCCTCCTGTGACAGATCAGGAGAGCGGAGGTGTGGGGGTGGAGATAGCTGTCAATGCTGTCAAAGGAGGCTGTGCTCTCCTCCCGCAGCTCCCCGCCCAGCCTCTTGTGACAGCGAATCAGGAAGTAGAGGGGGGGCTCAGTGGGCCTCTGGGTGTTACTTGCCCCCTGGGCCAAAAGTTGCCAGTCAGCCCCTGTTGAGAAGTTTGAACCATGATGTCATCGCCATCATCCATGCAGCATGTGTATCTTATATGTGGGAAGGTCCTTCTGTTTTGTCAGTAAGCACAGTGCCATACACTGTGTTAAAACTGCCCAATTTACACCGGACATCAAGGAGGGATATGTCTGCAGGCAGCGGATCACAATCATCAACTCATATACGCAACTATCAAGCTTAGCAGAAGATTCTTCCTGTATGAGATATGTACTGACAATGTCTAAAGTAAGAAGTGGACATAATAACATATATAGCACGGCAGTGCAGGGATTACTGCTATATATCTATATATACCAGCAGTGCATGGTTTAGTACATCTATATACAACACCAGTAGTGTGATTAGTACAAATATATAGAGTGTATGTGTGTGTGTATATGTGTGTGTGTATATATATATATATATATATATATATATATATATATATATATATATGACGGGCAGTGCAGGGGTTCCTACATCTATATACACCAGCAGTGCAGCGATTACTACAATCGTATATACAGTGTATGTATATACATAAAGTGTATGTATATATCTATATATAAGATATATAAATCTCTATATACCAGCAGTGCATGGGGTTACTAGATATATATAGCCCGGTAGTGCAGGGGTTACTATATACATAACTCATGGATGGCTGGTTTACGTATGTAACCACTGCAAAGCCAGTTTATATACTGTATAGTAGCAACCCTTGCACTGCTGGTCTATAAATATGTAAGACACTCCACCAATAAATGAATATTTGTAATAACCCCTGCACTGCCAGTATATCGAAATATATAGAGTAACCCCTGCACTGCTGGTCTATGTATATTTATTGACCACTGCTGTGCCAAGGTATATTTGAGAATATCTGTCTTTATCTGGTGTACATATTTGTGCTGTGGAGTATGTATGTTACACATAGAAGAAAAATTTGATTAGACATGAAGTCCACAGACTATAAGGGTGTCAGCTCTCTATCTCTGAAAGCAGTTGGATTAAAACATAAACTGTGTTTGGATACCATAATGGAGGGGAGACACACAGCTGCTGGAGTTTTCTAACACTGCACACTCTGGTTTCAGAAGCAGGGTGGGCGGAGTCCACTTAGTCTGAAGCTGTGTGGGAGGAAACAGGAAGAAAGAGCCCAGGGTGGAGTGGCTGAGGCTTCACTAGGAAAGGTGTAGTGGGCGTGTACAAACTGGTTTGAACTGGAGGCGCACAGAACTCTGGGAATTGTTTTGGTCTAAGCTAATCACTCCCACTACCAGGAAGTTCAGGGCTGTAAACAACAGGATTTACTGGGAGCATAAAGTATGATTGTGTTAGTAAAATTGCTTGACAGTTACAAGGTAAGAATCCATAGCAGATTATATGATCTTTAGATTATGTTTTAAGATTTTCTATATTCCCGTAGAACCCCTTTAAATCCCACTCCCAGACATTGGGACCTGTGAAGAGAAGCATACTCACCTGCTCCCCGCTCTCTGGCTCTGGCTTCCTGACTATTAGGACACAACACCACTGTGGACAGTCATGGGCGTAGCTATAGGGGGTGCAGAGGTAGCAGTTGCTACCGGGCCCAGGAGCCTGAGGGGGCCCAAAGACCCTTGTGCCGCATAAGAAGACACACAAAGCACTGAGGGAAGGGGGGCCCAAGCTGAACTCTTGCACCAGGGCCCATGAGCCGTTAGCTATGCCCCTGTGGACAGTCATTGGCTGGAACTTTGCATGTGACCCCTTCTGTGCAGATGTAGACATATGAGGATCGGAAGTGCAATGCCGGGATACGGGTAGCTGAGACCGAGCAGCAGGGAGCAGGTAAGTCTACTTTCACACTAGTGTTAAAGTTTTCCGGTATTGAGTTCCGTCCTAGGGGCTCAATACCGGAAAAAAACGCATCAGTTTTATCTCCAATGCATTCTAAATGTCTTCAGTTCAGTTACTTTTACGGTATTTGCTGCAGTATCTTCTCCGGCCAAAATTACGGAACACTTGCCTGATTGCTGAATCCGGCATTAATTTCCATTGAAGTGTATTAATGCCGGATCCGGTTTCCGGAGAGCCGGATCCGGTATTGCAATTCATTTGTCAGCCGGATCCGGAAACAAATGATATGTTTGCATCCGGATTTCTGGATCCGGCAGGCAGTTTGGGCAATGGAACTGCCTGCCAGATTCTTCTAACGCAAGTGTGATAAAACCTTAGGCTACATGCACACGACAGTGAAAAAAAACGTCCGTTAAAAACGGACACGCTGTCAGTTTTTCATGGCCATTTTGCATCAGTGTGTGCATCCATTTTCTGGCTGTGTGTTCGTTTTTAATGTCCGTTTTGCATCAGTTTTTCATGCCTCCCCATATAGACCCCCAGTTAAATAAATATCCCCCACAGTGTGTGTAATGTTTTAACAGTGCCCTCAGCTTTATTAATGTCCCCCCCAAAAAATTTCTACTCTATGGGGGACATTATTTAAGATGGGGGTATCTTAAATAATGCCCCCCATAGTGTAGGATTTTTTTTTTTTTTAACACCCCCAGCTTTAATAATGTCCCTTAATGTCCCCCATTGTTTTAATAATGCCACGTGTCCCACAGCTATAAAAAAAATAAAAATAAAATAACCTTATCCACTTGCTCGCACTGTAGTCTCTTCTCTCTTCACAGAACGGAAGGTGCGCGATGACGTCACTGCGCACTTCCACGTGGTTACGTCACTACGCACAACGCAGGTCCTTCGGCAGGTCCTTCTTAATAAAGAGAGAAGAGACTGCCGCACCGCAAGCATCTGGATGAGTTGAGTGCTTCGGGAGACCATGGGGGAATTATTTCAACTATGGGGGCATTATTTGAAATATCAGGCATTTTTCACTGTCGTGTGCATGAGGCCTTAGACTAAGTTCACATCCGTTAGAAGAACAGAAAATAAACAAACAAAAAACATCCTGTATTTTAAGCCTTCGTTCTGCACAGTTAGTATCAGTTTGCACTAAAGCCTGGTTCTCATCGTTGCTGGATCCCCTTTGACTACAATGAGGTCTGACAGTGATCTGGGCGATTTCTGCTGGAAAAAAACATTGCATGCAAGATTTTTTTGTCCATCTGACAGCCAGCATTTGCGCCATATCTACAAAACAGACATGTGAATGCAGCATAAAAATAACTGATTTGTCTTTTATTGAGCATCAGTTATTATCCGTCACTTCCATCAGAATTCAATTATTTTTGAGAGAAGGAAAAGTCCTGCATGCAAAAATAATTTATCTCTGACGGAAGGAACACAACGGATGCTCAAATTAATGGATGTAGCTAGACTGCTGAGTGCAGGGCGCAGTGGAGGGAGTTTAGATGAGACGGCTTCCTTCTTCCCCAACCGCTTTGTACCAAGCACATCACACTGTACATTCCTGTATAACGCTTCGATGTGGGCGCCTCTCTCCGATACACTGGTGAGTGGGTGGCGCGGCATCATTCTCCATCAACTCCCACCCTCGGGCTGGTGAGTGCGGGCTACAGTATAAACAAGTAGGAGTTAAGTCCCCTCTTTTGGTCCACAAATATATATGCCTTAGTGTGTCACGTTGTTATCCAACCACTGACACAGGACATGCTAAGGCATACATATATATTAGATATCCTTAGTATAATCTATATGTGCAGTGTTTTAAACATGAACTGTTTCTTTTTGCAGGTTTATTCCATCTTGAAATACAACACTTGGAAAGAAGAATAAATATTGGTAGCCAACATGGAGACAATAGATGTGTTGCCTATTTTGAAAGACACTTCTTGGCCAATAATGATGATATGGGAGCGAATCAACCATGCATATACATCAGATTCTCCTCCGAAGGACTAGGGGAATTCAAAAGACTGGCTGTGGCTTCCAGAACTGGATTTTTAGTTCCCACAATGAAAAATATACTGTTCTCTGGGACACTAGTCACTCCTACTGGAAAGTCAACACTCCATTTGAGGCGATGTCTATATTTTGTTGGACCTCTTTTTATAGACAAATCAATGAAAGGATTAAAAGTACCTCCGTTATTTACGGTCATTGATTCAGATACAGATGTTTAATACCAGCTCGTGCTTCAAGGGTGAGGGAAAAATGTTCGAAATTACCCATTTTGTTGTTAAACTACATTTTCCACACTTCAAATAAAACAAAATAAACAGAAAATATTGTTTCCCATGGTCTTTATTGTCATAGATATCAAAAAGGGCAAAAAGGGTGGCGTGACGAGGGCAGAGCCATTGGCCCAGTACCATTCATTATTATTTATGCCATAAACTGGAGTAAATAATGTCTGAAATCTGCGGCAGTTCCAAGCTGCCGTAGAATTTTATTCCAGTGCATGGACTGCCTGTGGCAGGCACAGCACTATGAAGTGCCCTTTAGCGCTATGGCATTAAAAGATTTTGATATATCTGACCCTTTAGTCTAACCAGACTGTCTATTAGGCCTAATGCACACGACTGTGTGTTTTGCAGTCTGCAAATTTCGGATCAGCAAAAAAGCGGATGACGTCCGTATGGCATCCGTGTGTTTTTTTTTTTTTGCGGATCCGTTCTAATAATGCCTATCCTTGTCCGCAAACTAGAAAAAATAGGACATGCTTTATCTTTTTTGCGAGACTCGTAACAGACATTTTGCAGACCCATTGAAATGAATGGGTCCGCATCCTGTCAGCAAAAAATGAGCGGACAAGGAAACAAAATGAAGAACAGAAAATAAACAAACAAAAAAACATCCTGTATTTTAAGCCTTCGTTCTGCACAGTTAGTATCAGTTTGCACTAAAGCCTGGTTCTCATCGTTGCTGGATCCCTTTGACTACAATGAGGTCTAGACAGTGATCTGGGCGATTTCTGCTGGAAAAAACATTGCAGCATGCAAGATTTTTTTGTCCATCTGACAGCCAGCATTTGCGCCATATCTACAAAACAGACATGTGAATGCAGCATAAAAATAACTGATTTGTCTTTATTGAGCATCAGTTATTATCCGTCACTTCCATCAGAATTCAATTATTTTTGAGAGAAGGAAAGTCCTGCATGCAAAAATAATTTATCTCTGACGGAAGGAACACAACGGATGCTCAAATTAATGGATGTAGCTAGACTGCTGAGTGCAGGGGCGCAGTGGAGGGAGTTTAGATGAGACGGCTTCCTTCTTCCCCAACCGCTTTGTACCAAGCACATCACACTGTACATTCCTGTATAACGCCCGATGTGGGCGCCTCTCTCCGATACACTGGTGAGTGGGTGGCGCGGCATCATTCTCCATCAACTCCCACCCTCGGGCTGGTGAGTGCGGGCTGCAGTATAAACAAGTAGGAGTTAAGTCCCCTCTTTTGGTCCACAAATATATATGCCTTAGTGTGTCACGTTGTTATCCAACCACTGACACAGGACATGCTAAGGCATACATATATATTAGATATCCTTAGTATAATCTATATGTGCAGTGTTTTAAACATGAACTGTTTCTTTTTGCAGGTTTATTCCATCTTGAAATACAACACTTGGAAAGAAGAATAAATATTGGTAGCCAACATGGAGACAATAGATGTGTTGCCTATTTTGAAAGACGCTTCTTGGCCAATAATGATGATATGGGAGCGAATCAACCATGCATATACATCAGATTCTCCTCCGAAGGACTGGGGAATTCAAAAAGACGGCTGTGGCTTCCAGAACTGGATTTTTAGTTCCCACAATGAAAAATATACTGTTCTCTGGGACACTAGTCACTCCTACTGGAAAGTCAACACTCCATTTGGGCGATGTCTATATTTTGTTGGACCTCTTTTTATAGACAAATCAATGAAAGGATTAAAAGTACCTCCGTTATTTACGGTCATTGATTCAGATACAGATGTTTTAATACCAGCTCGTGCTTCAAGGGTGAGGGAAAAAATGTTCGAAATTACCCATTTTGTTGTTAAACTACATTTTCCACACTTCAAATAAAACAAAATAAACAGAAAATATTGTTTCCCATGGTCTTTATTGTCATAGATATCAAAAAGGGCAAAAAAGGGTGGCGTGACGAGGGCAGAGCCATTGGCCCAGTACCATTCATTATTATTTATGCCATAAACTGGAGTAAATAATGTCTGAAATCTGCGGCAGTTCCAAGCTGCCGTAGATTTTATTCCAGTGCATGGACTGCCTGTGGCAGGCACAGCACTATGAAGTGCCTTTTGCGCTATGGCATTAAAAGAATTTTGATATATCTGACCCTTTAGTCTAACCAGACTGTCTATTAGGCCTAATGCACACGACTGTGTGTTTTGCAGTCTGCAAATTTCGGATCAGCAAAAAAAACGGATGACGTCCGTATGGCATCCGTGTGTTTTTTTTTTTTTTTGCGGATCCGTTCTAATAATGCCTATCCTTGTCCGCAAACTAGAAAAAAATAGGACATGCTTTATCTTTTTTTTGCGGGCTACGTAACAGACATTTTTTGCAGACCCATTGAAATGAATGGGTCCGCATCCTGTCAGCAAAAAAATGAACGGACAAGGAAACAAAATGCGGTCGTGTGCATGAGCCCTTACTCTGTAATTCCTCTAGCACCGTTCTGTGGAAGCAGTAGGTTTAAATAGCACACCAAATGCTTTAAATAACTTCTTTATTAACTTTTCTTCATATATAACACTGCCACTTCCGCAGCAGATAGTCCATGTACAGAACACTTGTTGAATAAAGTATCACAAAATGGTGGTTCAACTGTTCAATCTTGTCATTCAACATAAAATGGTGGATATATTTCTCTCTTCAGTATCTGTATGCTCACTTTAAGTTATTTAAGCACTTCATGATCTCTCTAAGAGGTACATCTGAGGTTTAACCAATAGTTCTATTTGGTTTGCAGTTTGGTCTATACAATTGCTTTGAGCAGTTTGGATGCTTTTATGCAATTTGGTGGAACTGTAAGTAAACACATATAACTAGTTCAGTATACAGTTCTAGTCACTACATTAACAATAGGAACATTATATAACTATCCCAAATACCTATGTTGCCTCTTTGCTTCCATAAAACTCAGCTCTGACTGGAGTGAAAGTCTGTTCAGCTTCTCTCCTCTGGTGTAATGAATTCTAGCTGCTCCTGCTAGGGAATTTCCCACACAGGCTGAGTGTGAGGCTGCTTTCTGTTAATAATTTAGCTGTGTCATTGAGCTTACCTTACAGTCATATAATGAATCTTAAAGGCATATTATCATTTTCCATACGCCTCCCCAACAGCACTGAGCAGGAGGATACCCCGCCTCCCCAGGGACAGGAAACAACATGGAGAACTAACCTTTAAAGGCCTCCTCCCCTTACCTTCTCCAGTTGTTGCCTGTCCCCGGGACGAAGTGGAGAATGGAGCGGGGATCCTTCCTGCTCTTTACCTTGGAACCTGCGCACAGCCTGAGGGTCCGTCTAGGAATCTCTCTCCCTCTTCTGCCCTAGCTCACATGTTAGGAGGGCTGTTGCGGGATGCTGGGTTGCGGGGCAAAGATAAAGGCCCTTCCGACCAGGTGTAAATCCTGCGGCACCCCAGGCAACCCTGGGCTTTCAGCTTCCATTCCGGAGCTGTGCGGAGCCAGTCAGCGTCAGCGAGACTTCTGGGGCCGTAGTCTCGCGAGAGTGGCCTCGTGGTTGCGCGCGCACCGACGTCGGCATGCGCGTGGTACCACGTGACCCGGAAATGCATTCAAATCGCCGGCGGGACATCAATTTGGCATCCAGTAACTTGGATTCGGCCTGCAGCATGTCCACTGCATCAGAGATGTCCCTAGAGCCTCCAAAGGCCCCCAGCCCGGTAAGCCTCCTCCTGTGGGAGTCATCTTTTTCTGCTGTACCTGCTGCACTTGTCTTCGATGCCTAAATCACTGGGTTATAACAGGTGAAGGTTCCCCCTCCTCAGTAATCCTCCTTCCTGGCTTCAGGTTGAAGCTTATCCCTTTTTTTTTTTTTTTTCTTTTTTATAGGGAAGATCTGGCAGGACTGGGGAACCTTCTGCTAAAAAGAAGTGTGGCATATGCAAAAAACACTTGGCAAGCCACCATAAAAAACCACTATGTACCAAATGCACGGAAAAAGTAATGGCAGATGAGACTCCATCCTGGACAGCTTAAGAGCCATAATTAAGGAAGAAGTCAGCTTGGCAATTGAATCCAAAATGTCGACTCTTCCCTTAGCCCCCTCCACCTCAAAGTCAGTTATGGAATTTTCCCAGGACTTGGAGTTGGATTCTGACAAAGGCGAAATACCCGCTGATGCAGACTCTTCCTCTTCAGAGGATAATTCGGGTAAACCCCTATTCTCAATTGAGGACACTGACGCCCTCCTCAAAACTAAGTCACCAATGACCTACTACTTGCCAAAACCAAAAAACATTACTCTGTCCTCCTTCTCCTTGACTTGTCCTCTGCCTTTGACACTGTCGACCACTCCCTTCTGTTGCAAACTCTCTCATCTCTTGGCATCACTGACCTGGCCCTCTCTTGGATCACATCATACCTCACAGACCGGACATTTAGCGTCTCCCACTCTCACACCACCTCCTTGCCTCATTCCCTCTCTATTGGTGTCCCGCAAGGCTCCGTCCTAGGACCCCTGCTCTTCTCTATCTACACCTTCGGCCTGGGACAGCTTATAGAGTCCCATGGCTTTAAGTATCACATTTATGCTGATGACACACAAATCTACCTCTCTGGTCCAGACATCACCACCTTACTATCCAGAATCCCACAATGCCTATCTCGCATATCCTCCTTTTTCTCCTCTCGCTTTCTAAAACTTAACATGGAGAAAACAGAATTCATCATCTTTCCCCCATCTTGCTCACCCCCCCAACAGACCTATCTATCACAATCAATGACTGCACACTCTCCCGGTCAACCAAGTCCGCTGCCTTGGGTGACCTTGGATTATGCCCTCCTTCCGACCACACATCCAAGCCCTTTCCACCACCTGCCTCTTCCAACTCAAAAACATCTCCCGCATCCGCCCTTTCCTCAACTTTGAATCGGCAAAAATGCTTGTACATTCCCTCATCATCTCCCGCCTAGACTACTGCAACATTCTCCTCTGTGGCCTTCCATCTAGCTCTCTCGCACCCCTACAATCTATTCTCAACTCTGCTGCCCGAGTAATCCACCTCTCCCCCCGTTACTCCTCTGCCTCTCCCCTCTGCCAGTCCCTGCACTGGTTCCCCATTGCCCAGCGAATTCAGTTTAAAATACTAACCAACACATACAAGGCTGTCCACAACCGGTCCCCTCCCTATATCTCTGAGCTACTTTCCCGATACATCCCCACACGCAATCTTCGATCCTCACAGGACCTCCTTCTCTCCTCTCCTCTTATCACCTCTTCCCACACTCGCCTCCAGGATTTCTCCCGTGCATCCCCTATACTCTGGAACTCGCTACCCCAACATATCAGACTCTCACCTACAGTGGAATCCTTCACAAGAAACCTGAAAACCCACCTCTTCAGACAATATAAACTCCGATAGCGATCATCCACTCATAGACAAATTGTCCTTTTATCCAGACCAAAAATTGCAGGAAAAAAGTCCACGTTTGTTCTCATATTAGGCTTCCTGATCAATATGGTAAAAAGTCTCTATATGTAGATGGTGGTGTCCCACCGTATCTCATATATTGCTGCTCTTACCTCCACGGTGTTGGGGTATCGCTATACATGATTCAAAACGTACCCATAGAGTGCCGGAGCAGAAATGAACATCGCATGTCTTGCATTGCTCCCGGGATCGTTGCGGCTAAGTTCAGAAATCAGCTGTAACTCACTGTTTGGTTAGCGTTTAAGTCCCCAGCACCAGAGCAGTTCACAGGATAACCATCAACTCCGGATTTGCGACAAAAGATCGATTTGGAATTCCAAGCTTAGAATATATGGTTCATCGGAGGTATTAGAATAATTTCAAAATCACCCAACCACGTTTCGAGGTCTTAGTGTATCTGGCCTCTTCCTCAGTGGCATCTGTGGATCTTGTCAAATTATCAGCCAGGTCTGCGGCCCTGTCTAATACTGTGAGAAGAGCAGTTTGGCTAAGATCCTGGTCAGGAGATAATACGTCAAAAAACAAACTTTGTAACATTCCTTGCGAAGGGGACCGACTATTCGGATCCGTGTTGGACGACATATTGGACAAAGCATCCGATCGTAAAAAAGGATTCCCATCTGTTAAAAAAAAAAATTCAAAATCGCTGGCCCTTTCGCGCCCATAAAAAAAGTAGGCCGGATCAAAAACTAAATGAAGGTTCAAGCTCCTGGCAAATTTCTAGCGGCAGAGGAAGAGGCTTCTTATTCAACCCCCGATGAGTCTTCCTAACAGACTTCTCAATGACACCAGAGGTCCGGTGGGCGGAAGGCTTCAGAAATTCTACACGGATTGGGAAAAAATTACCAATTCTCCCTGGGTTCTAGATCTCATCCACTCGGGATACAGAATAGAATTTTCCCCTCCGCCACCAAGAAGATTCCTAATAAACAAAAAATTACCGGAATCCAGTCAGATACTAATGGAATCACAGATTCAGTCTCTTCTGGAAAAACAAGCTGTCATCCCAGTACCTCCGAATCAACTCACCAGTATTCCTGGTAAAAAAAAAACAACGGATCCCACAGGACAATCATAAATCTGAAGGATCTGAACAAACACGTCACGTACAAAAAGTTCAAAATGGAAACGACCAGCTCTACCATCAGTCTTTTGTTCAAAAATTGTTGCATGGTATCGCTAGACCTAGCAGATGCCTATTATCACGTCCCCATCTACGCAAGTCATCAGAAATATCTAGCTATGTCATCTGCAATTCAGAGTCCTTCCATTCGGCCTTTCATCCGCTCCTCGCGTATTCACCAAGGTAATGTTGGAAGTCTCCGCCCACCTTCATCAACAAGAGATTGTCTTCATCCCATATCTAGACTATTTTCTGCTAGCAGCCCCATCTCCGGAAATTCTCCCGAAAAATCTCTTTTCCGTAGCAAACACGCTTTACTCTCTAGGGTGGAAACCTGGAAAAATCGGACATAGTTCTGTCCCAGAAGAAAAATTTCCTAGGCATACTCTTAGATTCAAATTATGGCACCTTTCTCAAGCAATGAAAAATGGTGTAACATTCAGTATATTTATACATGTGTGATCAATCAAAACAATTACAACATTTACATAATTAGTGACATGTAAACAATGCAAAAAATCAAGTATATCCAGTGATCAAACATTATAATCATAATAAAAATGTCCTGTGTTGAAAATTCATCATTCCATAAATATGTCCGTGACAAAAATACATAATCAAAGACGTGCATATACAAGATAAAGTATAAAAACATATGCTGTTAATTATAAGTGACAGGTGTACATCATAAAATTGAATTAAAAGCAATACCGGTGTCATGGAGAGATCAGCTGTGGCCAGCATCGTGATGGATCCTTGCGCGTCCACAATTACAGACTGCGCATGTCCAAGAGAATTCAAGACGTCGTCCGCATGATACGTCACAACCCGATTTTGTCATGTGATCTGGGTTTGTTGTATATTGCCATGGCGAATACGTTGCCATGGTAAAGTAATGCCGTCAGACTAGTGCGTCACAACCATGTTCTGTCATGTGACTCCAATATGATGTTCGTTATCCTGGCGCTAAAAAATCATCTGATCCACGTCCAATTGATGACGTAATCTTCATGTAGCAAATCTTAAAACACAAATAGAATGTATAATACTAAGTAAAAATAATTGAAGAGTCACTCCAAAGAAAATCGTGTGCGGGCACCCTGTCTACAAAAATTATTAAGCTATTGTCTAAAGGTACTGTCAGCAGCACGCATGGCAAAATACCCACGGTTAATAAAGACACTGGATAGGCATATATTACATAGCTCAAGAAACAGTGTCACTCTTAAAGGGGCACTGTTTTTGTTATTCTAAAAGGAACCTAGGACAACCTGTCAGATTTGCGTGTCATCGTGATCCCTCACAAGGCACACCTCCGACTTGTTTGTCAGGGTACACATCAGGTCACTAATGTGAAAACCCCAATATAAGTCCTCTCAGTTCAATGATGTATTTTTAAGAAGAGACCGTTTCGGGTTATGCCAATAATAAGGAAGTGGGTGCCACCAACAAATAGATGCAAAAATTGCAAAAACTATGTTAAGGGCGTCCAACACTGATTATACCTTGCACAGAACCAGGTTGTGAATATAAAGAGAATTTCAATCTATATAAAATGCTGGCCCAGTTGAGATCACCAATGTTCATCCGGTAATAAACTGCAAGACAAACAAAAAATGGCCACAATTAATATGTGACAATCAAATAATCTCAGATATCTGTTATCCTATTTTATTTTACCACCATTAGACGGGGACAGAAGGTCATGTTAAGCGTTCACCAAAGCGATGTAATGAATCCAAATGGATCCCTGGTTTTTGATCTACCATAATTCTCCCTTAATGTCTCATTTTTGTAGACCAATGGAGCATGCAAAGGCCACCGTAAGTGAAACGGCGGGCTTTACAGGATCCATGGTCTATAGTCCACATTTAGGCCTCCTGGTTTGAGGCTATTCAGCTTCACTATCCATTGCATCTCACACCTCTTTAGAGCCAAAGTTCTGTTACCACCCCTACGAGGTATAGGAACATGATCCACCAGCATGCATTTCAAATCACTTTCTTTGTGGCCACTATCCAAAAAATGTCTAGAGACCGGGAGGTCTGCTCTTTTCTTCCTGATGGTGTATCTGTGCTGGTTACATCGGGTCCTAAAATCTAAAGAAGTCTCTCCCACGTATATAAGTCCACAGGGACACCATAGGACATCTATAACGTAGGAAGATGTACACGTCAAAAAATGTCTAATTGGATAAACTTTGTTCATCTGGGGATGAGTAAATCCGCTTCCCTTAACCATATATTGGCAGTTGACACAATTCAAACATGGAAAGCAACCCTTTTTTTGGGCATATAAGAATTGCTGTCCTTGTTTTTTCTGAGGGCCTATGTCAGTGTGTACCACTTGATCTTGATATTTTTAGGGCGTCTGTAAGACATCAGTGGTAAAGATTTAAACTCGTCTATTTTGTTATGTCCACTGCTCAATATAGGCCAATGTCTATGCACAATGTCCCTGATATTGTGACTATCCTCTGTATAAGTGGTCACTAGAGGAATGCGGTTTATTCGTTTTGGGGACCTATCTGAGGAGTGTTTTTTCTTTAGTAGTTCTGTTCTTGTGAATGATTCTACTCTAGCAATGTGAGAATTCAGTAAAGTGGTGGGATATCCCCTATCCTTAACCTCTTAAGGACACAGGGCGTACATGTAGGGTGGTGATCGGAACAGGATGCAGCGCTACGGGTGGTGATCGGAACAGGATGCCTGCTGAAATCATTCAGCAGGCATCCTGTGACAATGCCGAGAGGGGTCCTGTGACCCCCTGTGTTGGCGATCGCAACAAACCGCAGGTCAATTCAGACCTGCGGTTTGCTGCGCTATCTGTAGTCTCTGATCCCGCGGTCTGTGACCGCGGGGATCAGAGACTAAAATCTGCCCCAAAGTGTAAATTTTAACCCCCCCCCCCTGCACCCCGCCATCTTAGTGTCCCTCGGGCGGTGCAGGGGGGGGGATTGTGGGCGGTGCTGCGGGTGGGCGGCGCCTTTCAATCGATTTCCCTGGTGTCTAGTGGGTATAGCAGGGGGTCAGCACATTGCTGACCCCCTGCTATAAACTGCTGACATCTGTGCTGCAGATGTCAGCAGTTTAACCCCTTCTATACCGCGGTCCGTACGGTATAGAAGGTGTTAACATGGAGGGGGCTCCCTCCCCATCGGGGGGCTGCCGTACCTTTGCAGCCCCCCCGACGGGATAGGATAGTAGAGGGAGGGAGCTCACCTCTCTTCCCATCACCCGCTGATCTGTAATGGCAGCGGGTGATGGTTACCATGGCAACAGGACGCTTTCAGAAGCGTCCTGCTTGCCATGGTGAAGTAACTCTGGTCAGACTTCTGCTAAAGGCAGAAGTCTGACCAGACTGTGAAAAGTAAAAAAATACAGTGCAGTACACTATATAGTGTACTGTTCTGTATTAGATAGACACCAGATCCACTGGATCTACAAGAACCAAGTGGGTCTGGGTCAAAAAAATGTCAAAAAAGTGAAAAAAAAAGTAAAAATAAGAAAAATACATATCACTGAATAAAAATTAAAAAAAACAAATAAACTACACATATTAGGTATCGCCACGTCCGTAAAAATCTCCTGTATAAAAATATCACGTGACCTAACCCCTCACGCAAATACCGTAAAAAAAAACACAAAAAAATGGTGTAAAAAAGCCATTTTTTGTCACCTTGCATCACAAAAAGTGTAATACCAAGTGATCAAAAAGGTGTATGCCTCCCAAAATAGTACCAATAAAACCGCCATCTCATCCCGCAAAAAATGGGTCCTTATATAGGACAATCGCCCAAAAAAATAAAAAAATATGGCTCTCAGACTATGGAGACACTAAAACATAATTTTTTTTTTCTAAAATGCTATTATTGTGTTAAAGTAAAATAAATAAATAAAAAGTATACATATTATGTATCGCCGCTTCCGTAAAAACCTGCTCTATAAAAATATCACATTATCTAATCCCTCAGGTAAATACTATTAAAAAAAAAAAATAAAAACAATGTAAAAAAAACCCAATTTTTGTCACCTCATCTCAAAAACTGTAATAGCAAGCGATCAAAAAGTTATATACACCCAAAAATAGTGCCAATCAAACCGTCATCTCATCCCGCAAAAAATGATACCCCACATAGGACAATCACCCCCAAAAAAAAAAAAAATAGGGCTCTCAGACTATGGAGACACTAAAACATGATTTGTTTTGTTTTAAAAAATGATAATATTGTGTAAAACTTAAATAAATAAATAAAAAGTATACATATTTGGTATCGGCGCGTCCCTCGCAACCTGCTCTATAAAAATAACACATGACCAAAACCCTCAGGTGAACACAACAAAAAAAAAAAAAAAAAAATACGGTATCAAGAGCCATTTTTGTCACCTTACATCACAAAAAGTGTAATAGCAGGCGACCAAAATCTCATATGCACCCCAAGATAGTTCCAATCAAACCGCCATCTCATCCCGCAAAAAATGAGCCCCTACATAAGACAGTCGCCCAAAAAATTAAAAAAATATATGGCTTTCAGAATGTGAAGACACAAAAAAAATCATTTTTTTCAAAAATGCTGTATTATGTAAAACTGAAACAAAACCCCCCAAAAAGTAGCCATATTTTGTATTGCCGCGTCCGTAGCAACCTGCTCTATAGAAATAGCACACAATCTAACCTGTCAGTTCAACGATGTAAATAACAAAAAATAAAAGCGGTCCGAAAATAGCTATTTTTTGCAAATTTTCCATTTTAATCAATTTTTCCAGTAACAAAGCAAGGGTTAACAGCCAAACAAAACTCAATATATATTGCCCCGATTCTCTAGTTTGCAGAAACACCCCATATGTGGTCGTAAACTGCTGTATGGCCAAACAGCAGGGCGTAGAAGGAAGGGAACGCCATATGGTTTTTGGAAGGCAGATTTTGCTGGACTGGTTATTTGACACCATGTCCCATTTGAAGCCCCCCTGATGCACCCCTACAGTAGAAACTCCAAAAAAGTGACCCCATTTTGGAAAGTACGGGATAAGGTGGCAGTTTTGTTTGTATTATTTTAGGGTAAATATGATTTTTGGTTGCTCTATATTACACTTTTTTTGAGGCAAGGTAACAAAAAATAGAAATTCCAAAATTTCATCTCCATTTGCCAATAACTCTTGTGGAATACCTAAAGGGTTAACAAAGTTTGTAAAATCAGTTTTGAATACCTTGAGGGGTGTAGTTTCTTAGATGGAGTCACTTTTTTGGAGATTCTACTCTAGTGGTGCATCTGGGGGCTTCAAATGGGACATGGTGTCAAAAATCCAGTCCAGCAAAATCCGCCTTCCAAAAACCATATGGCGTTCCCTTACTTCTGTGCCCTGCCGTTTGGCCATACAGCAGTTTACGCCCACATATGGGGTGTTTCTGAAAACTACAGAATCGGGGCAATAAAAATTGAGTTTTGTTTGGCTGTTAACCCTTGCTTTGTTACTGGAAAAAATGGATTCAAACGGAAAATTTTCCCAAAAAATCGAAATTCTGAAATTTTATCTCCATTTGCCATTAACTCTTGTGGAAAACCTAAAGGGTTAATGACATTTGTAAAATCAGTTTTGAATACCTTGAGGGGTGTAGTTTCTAGAATGGGGTCATTTTTGGATGGTTTCTATTATGTAAGCCTCACAAAGTGACTTCAGACCTGAACTGGTCCCTAAAAAGTGGGTTTTTGAAAATTTCTGAAAAATTTCAAGATTTGCTTCTAAACTTCTAAGCCTTGTAACGTCCCCAAAAAATAAAATGGCATTCATTGAAACTTGGAAAACTGCTAATTTTTCCAAATTTTTGGTAAATTTGATATTTTTTTTATAAATAAAAATGAAATTTTTCGACTTAATTTTACCAGTGTCATGAAGTACAATATGTGACGAAAAAACAATCTCAGAATGGCCTGGATAAGAAAAAGCCTTTTAAAGTTATCACCACATAAAGTGACAGTGGTCAGATTTGCAAAAAATGGCCAAGTCCTTTAGGTGAAATAGGGCTGAGTCCTTAAGGGGTTAAAGGCTCCACTCATTTTGTTAAATGAAGTTTGACGATCCTAGAAGATAGAATTGTCCGGCGTCACGAACCTTCCTTTTTGCCCAAGGTATGTTCCAGATTTCATTGTGACCAAGAGATCTCACTACCAACATTCTGTCCACAGGCCAAATCAGACAGGGAAGCTAAGTTCCACAATCTTGATGTCAAAAGATGCATCCTCGCCTGCCTGAAGGCCACAGAAACCATAAGAAAGACAAATCGCCTTTTTGTCCAGTTTGTCGGAGCTAACAAGGGCCAAGGCGCATCCAAGTCAACCATCACTCGCTAGATAAGGATGACTATTACTAGAGCCTACAAAGAAAAGGAACACTCTCCACCATTACGATTGACAACCCACTCTACTAGGGCAATTTCCACCTCTTGGGCAGAATGTGCTTTAGCTTCTCTAAACCAAGTTTGCCAAGCAGCCAATCCTAACACGTTCTTTAGACATTACAGGCTGGACTTGGCTTCCAACAGGAACCTTTCCTTCGGCCGTAAAGTGCTGTCCGCTGTAGTCCCACCCTAAGGGCTAGTGTTTTTTTCTCTGCTTGTCCTCCTGCTCAGTGCCGTTGGGGAGGCGTATGGAAAAGATCATAATTATTTGTGCTCGGATCGGCTCACGATGAGAGGATACCCTAACTAAGCCTATACACCCTCCCCCTACCTGGAAGCAGCAGAGTTATGCCGGAACTGCTTATCGAAGGGTAGCCTAAAGGGGGCCACACCAATGAGGAGTCCTGAGAAGAAGGGAGGGCTCCTGGGTGGGACGAAAGCGTTCGAACCGACAAGTGGGGGCAGGAGAGCCAGGTTCAAATAGTCAAAGCCCCGCCTCCCCTCACACAAACACGGCAATCTTAATTGCCTACCACTTGTGCTCGGATCGGCTCACGATGAGAGGATACCCTACCTAAGCCTATACACCCTCCCCCTACCTGGAAGCAGCAGAGTTATGCCGGAACTGATTATCAAAGGGTAGCCTAAAGGGGCCAAAAGAACCATGCATAGGAGTTTGAAAAGACACATAACTACAAAACCAAATCTCGGAAAGCCAGTGACATTTCGTATTGAGGATCCGGGATATAACGCATGTAACACGCGGAACTCCAACGACCCAACCTTTTGATGACATGTACTGGCACCTTATGCATGGATGCCGCAGCTGCAGCGCCAATGCAGAAAGAATGTCCAGTGATCGTGAGAGGATCGACCCCTGAACCTGCCAACAAAACCCGAATGTACCTGAGAAAAGACGCGGTGGTTAGCAGTGCATTGCCTAGTTCGAGTAAGGGAGAACATGCCGGTTTGGACTCAATACTAAGCAGCCATGCATCCAAGGCCTGCATCGGACACCACCTGTTGGCCGTGGGGAAGTACCTGACCTCCACCGATTCCCCCGGCCGCGACGTCTTGGACGAGGCCAAGGTAAGGATGTAGATGGACCCACGCCGGATGAGCTGACCTTTCTGCAAGCACCTAGCTGGCGTATTGGAGCCCATGAGCTCGCCTGGCCTGAGGAACCCATAGAAGGCCAGGTACAAGGCTGTTTCCACCAAGGCGCTAACCTGCGGGCCGAACGGTTTACGCTGCAGCTTGTCTGTTACGGACCTGAACAAGCTACCGGTAAATGGCTGACGCACATGTCGTTTCACCACAGACATCTTGCGCAAGCCCTTCAATGCCGCTTTGATAGGGTGGGCGGAGAAGAGTGATGGTAGGTCCGGATGCAGCACGTACCAATGGTGCTGAACACCTGCCAGGTATAGTTTAATAGTGCTATAGGATAGGTTTAATTGAGAGTGGCAAAACCTGACGAAGCCCAATAGGTGAGTGATAGGCCCAGGCCAGCGGCTGGGTAGGTGTTCTCATATTTTTGAAACAGGCGCCAAGCTGTCTCGTAAGCCCTCAGAGTGTTACTGGACAAGGAATTGGCGATCAGTCTCTTAGCTATGGTGAGATGAGAGACTAGTCCAACCGCAACTGGGACTGGTGAGAAATTGGCGTTGGCAACCGATCTGCCCCAGGACACACCTGAAAGAAAAGTTGAAAATTAAGGCGGGACAGGGCATCTGCAGCGATGTTGTGGTCTCCACAAATGTGTCTACATATAAAATGAAAATTATGCATCAAAGACAGCCAGACAAACCTCCTCACGAATGACATGACCAGTTTGGAACTAGACCTGCCCTTCATGATGATGTCCACCACTGCCGTATTGTCAGTGAGGAATAGGACCGTACGGTTTCTCCATAGCTCGCCCCAGGCCACTGCTGCCCCCACTAACAGATATACCTCAAACAAGGCGGAACATGAGGAGAAACCTGGGATGGATGCGACCTCTGGCGGCCAAGGACCAGCGAACCAATGGTTGCCGTGCAGTGCGGCGAAGCCGACTGACGACGAGGCATCAGTGTGGACTACTGGAGACTGGTTTGAGACCACCGGAACGAAGAGTGACACACCGTTCCAGTGTGTCAAAAACCTATCCCGCATCACCAGGTCAGCCATGGCCTCTGGACCTAAACATACCATCTCGTCCTGAGCGCGGGCCTGCGGGAGCAGCGCCAAGAGCCTAGAAATAAAGGACCTACCTTGGGGGATGATGCGCATGGCGAAATTGAGCATGCCTAAAAGGGATTGCAGATCCGCTCTGGAAGCTACTCTCACTTGAGCCCACCTATGCACGACCTGCCTAACCCTGTCTAACTTATCAGGTGGGAGACTCACTTGCAAGCGCACTGTGTCTAAACGTATTCCCAAAAAGGTAATGGTGGTGTCGGGGCCTTCTACTTTGTGAGAAGCTATTGGCACATTGAGATCTGAAAACACCGTCTGCAAGCGCTGTAGGTCCTGAGGCTGCTGTGCGGGGGCTCG